>MNCI01025409.1:683974-730477 GCA_015680685.1 Gnetum montanum
AAAAAAAAAAAAAAAAAAACAACATGATGAAAATTCAAACCATACCGCTTAAACTCAATAACAAGCTATAGACACTAGTTATGGGACTAGAAAGACATGTTACACATGCTTGAAATTCCTCTCTAACTAAGGCCCTTTCTCACTTCCTACTTCTGTTTTCCTTCTCTTATAGGAATGATGATTGATTTGTAGGAGCATTCTTATGTCTTGAGGAGATGGGCTAATCTTAGAGTTTCGATGCAAAGTTACTAGAAGTGGTTGATTTTGATCTGGACTAAGGATGGACTTTATCAAGTCATTTTAACCATAAAATCCATAAGGGACTTCATGTGACAATGATTCAAGACTCTATTCCACCTTCTCTTTCATGTACCACTGTTTCCTATAATTCACCTTACTACTAATTTTTCATGATTTTGTTCGATGTCTTAGTTTGATGTGTTGAAATTCCTAGGTAGATTCTTATGAGATTTAGTTTCAACTTTCGACAACCATTGATCATCCATGGGATCCACGAACTCCTTGTTTTGAAGGCATGCAAGGGCATTAAAGGCATGAGCTTGCTATGGGGAGAACCCACTTATATAACTCTTGGTTGGGGGTAAGTTAAGTTCCTTATTCTTAGGCATTTTTTCTATCAAATCCCTTATGCACCCCATCGGTTGCATCCAACTATACACTCCTTCAATTCATTATCTAGTTCTAAACTCCTTTGAATGATCTATCTAGCCCTCTTCCACTATTCCATCATGTACATGGCATTTTTGGATCTTCAAAAACATTCATTTCACACTTAAACTCTTGTTTTCTTGATTATTTTTACAAGTGCAAAAGTTTTTCTATTGGATCCATTGATGAGATCTTGTCAATAAATGGGATCACATTGACATGATCCTATCAATGGGATCGTGTTGATGTAACCCAAAACTCCTATAAATACCAATGAACACTTAGCAATTTTTGCACATTTTCTCATAAATAAGGGGGGAGGTTTTGCATTTTTCAAAATCCAAAACCCTCAAGAGCTCATAAATTTCAAACCATTTGTCCAGTTACCCTCATTCTTTAGTCTTGTAGCTACTGGAGGTAAGCTCTACGTCGTGGGGGCAACAAACCTCAAGTTTTTGATGAAAACTTTTATGAAGTTTCTCTGACTCCTAGAAAGGTTTAACTAATAAAATAGCATTAAAATCATCAATTTATGAAAGTTAAACCCTTATGATGAAGCATCGGTTGGCTGCATTGATGTAGCTACCTCGATGCAGTTGCTTCAATGCAGTTGCATACCTATCGACATGATCCTATTAACACATGCAATGATGCATTAATGTAGTGTTTGTTTTTGCCTATAAATATGTGTTCTCTTGCCATGTATTGACATTATTTTGTCAATAGAGTAGCCAAACTCTTGTAGTTTTATTCTGTAGTCTTAAAGAATAGTTAGTGAGTGCTCGTAGTGTGGATCTGAGTCAATTGTATGACATCTTATTCAAGTGAAAATTTACCTAAACACATTCCATGAATAGTAATAAGATTGAGATTAATTCTTATTTATTATAGCACTTTGACTTAGATTAAATTTACTTTCCATGCAATTTACTCTACATGTACATAGTTAATATTTATGTTTCCATACATGTTAATGAATTGGCAGAATGAGCATGACCATCTTTGAGCGTAAACACATATTTGCTTGGTAATCCCAGTAGCATTATTTCTTGCTTCACCTAGTAGCATAGTGCTTGGTAATCTAAGTAGTCAATACGTGGGTTTAGGACATGTATGGTAAGCTTGGAATGGACACTCATTACTTGTAGGCTAGTTTAAACTTTATCTTTCTATTGTTAATTAGATTAAATAATTGATTCTTATTATTGTTAGGAGTAGCATAAGGTCAAAACAACATCAAGAATCATATGCCTCACTCTAGAATAAACGATATGTGACAAAGATACCATTAGTCCAAGTGGGAAGATAGTGAATTATGATCAAGGCATAATGATCTAGATGCCACAACTAGTCCCATCCATGGAATTTGATTGGATTGTGCATGAATGCTTGTGATGCATATGGTTGGGCGTAGGGGATACATACCAATTATCATTGGCACCATTTTCGAGAATGGTGCTTGTTATCTAGATTAGCTATATTATACATGTTTATTGTTAAGGTGTTAACAATTTATCTTTCAGAAAATATAAAGTCACACATGTTTTTAATACGTCTTCTTCACATAGGATCAATAATGCATCATATGATGAAAACTCTTGTAGGAGAAATAATAGGATCTATATTGAAGAGAATTGTAGTGAACAACCTCAAGAAAGGGTTTTGTATGCTCATTTTAATACTTACGACATTCAAGGATTATATTCAGCTAGTGTAGACAATCTTAGAGGAGATGGAGAAAGTCCTAGAACAAGGAGGATCTCAAGGCCTAGGACCTCCTCTAAACCTAGAAAAGATAGATCAAGGGACTATGGGGGAAGATATAACAACCATGATGATTCTCCCAGTTCCCCATCTTCCTCTTCCTCTTTAACATCTAGTTTTGACCAATAGGAATGTAGGTATAGAGATAGAACTCTACTAAGGGATGAAGATGAAGATAGAAATCAAACCCAAGGGCAAAATCAAAAACATCAAGGTGAGCATAGACAAGATCATCACTATCTAATTAATAGAAATAGAGATTATCAATGTGACATGTCTAATGAAGTTGATCCCTTGTTGGCTACTAGGGACATGGCACAAATTAGGAAGGTAGTTCAAATATCCCAAAGGCATTAAAGGGATAGCCACATCAAATAGTATGATATAGAAAAAATTTCTAAATTTAGTAGAGGCTATAATTCTGATCCACAACATCATTTACAAGCCTTCCATGATGGCTACACCTTGTAAAATATTGAACACAAGTGGAAAAAGCTTAAGCTCTTTCCTAGGAGATGAAGCTAAAAGTTGGTATAGATCGTTGGAACTAGATTCAATCCATTGATGGTCCACAATGCTAAAACTCTTTAATGAAAAATATCAAACCTATGCAAGAGTGTCCAACCTAGGAAAAAAAATTCAAGGGTGAAAGGAAGAAAATCATGAACCCTTGGATTTGACCTTGAATAGATATATTCGCTACTACATAGATGTCCCAACCATGATTTCTCTCAAAAAGAGCAACTTTTTCACATCTTAGATGGGTTTCATAATCAAATGAGGGAGACCCTTGGGATTTATTCCCAAGGTCAATTATATGAACTGAAAGCTCATAAGATACAAAGGATAATTGAGTGGGTGGCAAGAGAATAAGGAGAGCTGTGTAAATGAGTGAATGTAGAGGAATATAACTAGGATCCAACTCTTCAAAAGAAGAGGATCCATATCTATGATGAGGAAAAAGAGGCATCTCTCAATTAGATTCTTTCATAATTAACCTTGTCAATACAAAATTCTATTGATGAGCTTGAAGCAAGGATAGATAAGATGTAGAAGTTGATGAATGGTAAAGTTATAACTTACATGAAAAAAATAAAGGATAGAGTAAAGGAAAAATAATTAAGAGATCAAAACAAGAAGAGGGAAAAGAACCAAGAAATAGGTAGGAACACTTATTAGCAAAAAGGAAAAATGGTTGTAGAAGAAGAGGTTATAGACTCAACCATAGAAAAGGATGATGGATGTGACATCTACCTATATGATCATCCAAAGGACTATTACCTAGTCATGTTACATCTACATGAGTATTGAACGTTTGCTTTGAATCCCAAGTTTGTACAAAAGCAAATGACTAGGAAATCACCTTTCTCACAAGGTAATTATAGATAATCCTACAACTAATCATACTATCCTAGTGGGACTTATTATTAGCCACAAAACTATTATCAAACATAGTGGAAAACCCATAGTCATGGGGAAGGCCATCATCAAACCTGCACTAGCCTTACTGCCAATTGGATCCATATAGATATTACGCTTGATAACTTGTTTTCTTGACTAATTCAACTTTCTCTACCTCAAATGACTACTACCATTCCCTCGAATATCATCAACCTACAACATCGTTTGAGGGATCACCACCTCATGTCTCTCATCCTCCATCATATCCTCAATAGTCTCATACCTACCTCCACCATATGTCACTGCCAACAACACAAGAAGGTTTGACACCACAACATCAATGAAAGAATGTCATTTGTGCTATGATCGTACACAAAAATGATAATGCTAATAGATCTCAACCACAACCTTGAAAATTTCCTTTCTTTGTGGTAGTTTCCTCAGAAAAGCATAAAAATTGTAGACCTACTAGTGCATTGAAACCCACACAAGGCCAATTTGGTGCAACACCCTTCCTCAAAAAACAATGTCTCTTAATCATATGCAAAAGTCAACAACCATCACTACTCCAACATAGGAAAAAAACAATAAATCTATCACTGTGGAGAGATAGAAAAATCCATGCATAACTAATAATAATGGGTGTAGTTGTGGGCTAAAAGTTTAAAATGTTAACACAACCCCTATACCAAGCCATAACAAAGTTAAGGAACAAGTGTGTGAGCAAAAACAAGTCTATGTAGTAGTCACTAAACCAGAAGACACCCAATGGTTTGAAAATAAGAGTATAAAACTATTTCAAAGATGCATTGGAACAACTGATCTGCTTATTAGTTCTATACTTAAGAAAATAGAACAAACAAAGGGCTTAGACACATATATCTTACACTTTGATTAGACATTGGAAGAGGATGTTAAACATGAAGACCTTGAAATTAAACTAGAAAATCAAGAAGAAGAAGAAAACATATCTGAACCTCTCAAAATGGAAATACCTTCAATTTTAGATGAAGATACATCTTCGAATGATCCAAACGAGACTATCATAAATTTCTAATGTGCTACCATGCGATTAATTAAACTAGTAATGGTGATAGATGGGAAATCGGTGGTGTATAACTAGGGGATTGTACAATCCACCTCTTGAATGTGCAACAATAAGATTAGTCATGGGGGACATGCTCCATCCTATTTCAAGAACTAATAAGTGTTTTTCATCTTTTTATTTTACAATTTCTTCCAAAATTTTTGGATTCTTAATATGTTTTGCATTTCTTATTATTTTCCTTTTCTTTATACTTTTCTCTTTTCTTGAGTCATTTTCATTATGTTTAGGAATCTATTTTATGTTTTTTTAATAATTTTACCAAGTTGTAATGCAAAAGTCAATGATGTATGTTGGGTTTTTATGTTATGCTATCAAGATGAATAGGTAAGTAATTGTGTAAAGTAGTGAGACCACCTCATTCATCCCTCTAGTTCTCTAAATAAAAGGTCTTTGTCATGAAAGCAATTTGGTTATTTTTTCATGAAACTAAAATCAATCAATGGTTATTGTACCTTGAAGAAATAGGGAACAACCAAGTGGAAATGATAAGGGTGTGACCTGAAGGGGATTTGTTGGGTTTTCTTCTTGACTTCCTTCTTGTGGTTTATGATTCCTTGAGGAATGTATCATCACTTCTCCATCGAACAATAAATAGGAAGTTATGTCATTGCATAGTGTGGTTCCCCTTTCAATTTTTTTTAAATTTAAATAAAAAATAAAAAAAAGAATGGAAATTCAAACCACACTCCTTAGACACAATAATAGACTACAAGCACTAGTTATGGGGCTTGAAAGACATGTTACCGATGCCTGAAGGCTCCTCTCTAACTAAGTACCTTTCTTTTTCTTGTTTCCTCTATTTTTGGAGTGATGATTATTCTTTGTGGTGGTTGTGGACTCATGATAGTCGATAGGAAGGAACACATCAATGTGAGATCACTATTGCTAGTATGGACTTGGTTTGAACTTGGATGGATATGTATGATGATCATTTTAACCACATTTGTCACAAGAGCCTATTGTGGACATGGTAAATCACCTTACATCTTGGTCTATACAATCCCTTATCATCCCATTCATTCACCTCACTATTGCATATGATTATGAACCTTTTGGTTTTGTGTAATATAGTGAAACCTCCCAACCATAGTAGTTGTGTGTTGGTTGTAACAAAGACATGATCTACATTTAACTTCTAGGATGCCCACAAACATCTATAGAAGTGGTTATGCAAGGACATTATGGTAGAAGCCTACTTTTTGGAGGATCCACTTTCATAACTTTTGTTGATCATGGCTTTGAACTAACCTTCAAATATTTTAAAACATCAATGATGGTTTCTATAAATTTATGCATGCTTTTGGGACTACTTCTCATCAATTTTAATTAATTTTTCCTACTTTTCTATCCCGGTATCCTTTAACTTCCAAAAAATTTCTTGACCATCTTCTGAATCAAACCTTTGGTTTCAACTGTTACAAAACTTTTGTGCTTCTAGAGTTACGCTTATTAGTCATGAGGGTTAGGAATGTCCACTTTGAAATTTTTGAAAATTGTCCAACATCCTATTGTAGTGACCAAAAATGTCGGCGGCTGGAACAAAGTGCCATGGGGTCATCGGCCGTTAGCAGTCTTGACCCCATTTCTGTGGGAGGGCCATTCTAGATGGGATGGAAATGGGGCACCCTGAACGGTCTGGTTGATCAGACAGGGACTTAGTCAGTGTTAATATAACCTTTTGCAACATGTGATTTGAAAATGAGATTGATAATGTGAAGTAATGCTTAAATGCAAAATGCAACAGAAAACAATGTAAAATAAGATAGAAAACAATGTGAAATGCCACAGTAAATAGGAGACAAAGTAAAATGTAGTTAGAAAATTGCACTGCTTCAAAGCTATGACCTTGCTCTCTCAAGAGGGATACAATTGGTTGCACGGCATTGGGAAGTGCAAAGATCCCGAGAGTAACCAAGACGTGTAGGGCAAGGTGGCTATATGCTTGAATGTGGACTTAATTGTCAATAATGCAAAGTTCTACCAAGGTGGTAGAAGAGAACAGAACAGAATGCTAGCTAAAAGCACTAACTGTTTACTATGTTAAACAGAAAGTTTACAATACTTGAGGTTACAATGCCAACTTTTTTTCTTATCAGCCAACTAGACTGTTAGCCAAATAGATTGCCAAGGAAAACTAAAAAAGATGAAAAGCTAGAGAAAGTGAGAGTGCGAGAGATCCAGGGAGCCAGAGGAGAGTTTAGGTGTCACTCATTGGGGTATTTATAGTGCCAAGGGCACGTGAAAGATGCGGTTTGAACATCACGTGCCTTGGGCTTTTGCTGATCTATCTATGTTGCAGGTGCCTTCATGACCATTGGGTAAGCTTGCCACACCGTAATTATGAGCCCGCCATGCCATAATTACACTGTCAGAGCAACGGTGCAATTAGGTGAAGTGCATTGATGTTGCGCAACTGCTTACCACATCTTGCTATTCCTTATAGCGTAGCATGTTTGGCATGGTGTAGCATTGTGTTACGCTATGCTACGCTACATAGTGTAGCGTAACGTAGCTACCGATTCGAAGCAAGAAACTTTTTGTTGTGTCTTGCTGCATGTGTTGGAAATCCTTGAAGCGCGTTGGCTATTTGTCACATTTTTGCTACGCTACGTAGCATATCGTAGCGTAGCAACTGGCCTTAGTCTCAAAAACGTTGCCCATATGTGAACTTTATCTTCTGCACTGCCAAACCTACAAACTTGCTGATCCTGCCCTTCGAATTGTCTTCTGTCTCTTTCGTAGAATTGCTACGCCTCGCTGCGCCTTGTAGCTTAGCATAGTGTAGCAACAAACATGACTTGATTTTGCCAAGTTTGTCGCTTTTTGATGGAAGTAGACATTGCCGAAGGACTTGAAGTCAGGTGAGGGGGCTGATCGTCCAGCCTTTTGCCACGTTGTGCTACATTGTGTAGCATAACGTAGCGTAGCATTGTGCTTCTGCAAATATCTTTTGAAGTTTTCTATGCTACATGGCGTAGCGTAGCGTAGCAAAACTCCTTGACTTAGAAAACTTGCTGAAGCGGATAGTCTGAAAATCAGAGCATCCATCTCTTGAAGAACTGCCGTAACACTGCACAAATTGCAAAGGCCTGGTGAGGCAAGAATGTCTTTGAATTTTGGGGTGTTTCATTAGCCCCTCTTTGTCGATGTCTGGAGGATGGGCTCAAGAGACATTGACAAAGAAAACAAAACACCACAGAAGACACGACGTTAAGGTTACCACTCGTTGATTTCCAGGACGTCGCTTGGATGCGCTTGAGAGTGTTGCATTGGTTTTGCAGAGGTTGAGGTAGAGAGCAAAGATGATGTTTAGCAGAGTCCCTTGTCGGAGTGCTCATGAGGGACTCATTTGCGTTTTCATCTTTGACTAGTGCTGTTCTTCAACCTCTTGTAGGATAGGTGTTTCCTTCACAGGATGAGTCGTGTTACATCCGTGAAGGGTTTTGACTTGCCTACAGATGCTTCCCATGTGGTGAGCTATGTTACACACATTATGGAATTTGCACTCTAAGTAGTCAAGCTAGTCGAGGCACTCACTTTGTGACACTGTAGCGTTTGCTGTTGTGGCTAGGCTCACTTTCGTCCGCACCCTATAAACATGACGGAGAGCAAAACAACCATGATACAAAGCGAGGACAAAAGGTCTTGCTTGCTACAAATGTTGTTGAAGCTCTTGGACACCCGTTCTGGTGCATAGTGTCCAAAGAAGGAAGGCCAATAGTGGCCTTGGCAGCATCGGTGTGGAGGAACTGGCCTCGAAGGCGCCAGGAGTTGCTGTGAGTGCAGATGCTCTGGAATCCCTACCAAAGGCATGCATTCTCAGTTCAGGTATGAGATCAATTACCACATAGCTAAACGTCACACGAGCTTAGGTGTTGGAAGGGAGCTAGAAAGTAACAATATTGCGGCTGGGCCACAATACTGTTGGAACTCCAGCTGCGAGAATTAGCTAAGGAACTATTGTCAGGGTGGTGGGTCATGGTGATAGTAGGTTCAGAGTGCTAGTGTGATGCCATACAACATTTCCAGAGGGTCAGCATGATGCCAGGGGTGATGGCTGCATGTACGTTCCAGACCATGTTCCCATTGCATCATGAACTACGTTCTAGAGCTACAACGTCCCACCCTCACGTCGACATTGCGCATCCTCATTTGATGCGTACTCGATGTAGATGCATGATAGGGACATAACGCGAATCCAGTTTAAGGTCTTGGTAGACCGTATGCTCGTTTAGAGTCCTAGCAGACCGTAAATTCTAGTTTAGCATCATAGCGGATGTGCTGTGCCAGTTTATAGTCATAGTGGACTAGTAGTGCCAGTTTACATCGTAGCAGACGGTTGCCGCCAGTTTAACATCGTAGCGGACATTGCTTGGTGTTGGTGTCACCAATTTAATGTCATAGCAGACCTGGCTTGGTGTTGTTGTTGCTATTTTAACGTTGTAGTGGATGTTGCTTGGTGCTGCCATGCTTCAGATGAAGTACGACTTGAGGTACGAGTGATTCACTATGTTGGCAAACTCATTGTCGTCCATGTCCGCCAGCTTGAAGGCTCCATTCCAAAAGGCTTTGGTGACCATGTAAGGGCCTTCCCAGTTGGCTGAGAATTTTCTCACATGTTTATGGAAAGCCTTGAGGATGAGGTCTCCCTTCTACACTAGCCTTTGATGCAGGTCTGCACAGTGTTTTTGTTGTTTCTTGCTTTGGTATCGCCCTATGCGACTTAGCGTCTGTGCATAGTCCTCCTCTACTGAGTCAAGGTCGATGGTCCATGACTCATTATTCTGGGCTTCGCTCATGACATCCATGAGGATCGTTCGAAGTGATGGTACTTGTAACTCAAGAGGCAACATAGCTTCAGATCTGTAAATAAGACTGTAAGGAGTCTTACTTGTCGTGATTCTGCATGTCATTCTATAGGCTCAGAGGACGTAGAGGATCTGCTTGTGCCACTGTCTCTTGCTATTGCCAAGCATCTGCTTTAGCAAGTTGATGATGGACTTATTTGTAGCCTCCGCCTATCCATTCGCCTGTGGGTAGTACAACAAGGAGAATGATTGCTTGATGCCTAGGTTGTTGCAGAAGGTTCAGGTTTCTGTACTACTAAACTGTGGCCCATTTTTGGTCACAATAGTCATTGGAAGCCCATACCATGTCACGATGTTATCTAGGATGAAATGGAAGATTTTCTGAGACATCATTCTCCTCAGGGGAATACCTTCCACCCACTTAGTAAAATACTCAGTGGCGGTGATAATGAAGCTATGCCTTGCGGAGGACTTAGGCATGATAGGTCCTATTAGGTCTAGTTCCCATCGTTGGAAAGGTCATGTGATTCACGTTAGGTGCAGGTCTGTAGGTGAGACATGTATGAGATTTTCGTATCTTTGGCATGTGTCACATGTCTTGACTTTCGACAGACAGTCATGCTCCGTGTGGGGCCAATAGTACCCCAAGCGTATGATTTTCATAACCATAGCCCTAGGTGCTATGTGTCCACCGCACAGCCCTTCATGCACTTCATTAACTACCTTCTACACCTGCTTCCCACCCACGCATGCTAGCAATATCCCGTTGTAGGAACGTCGGCACAGGGCATCATTCCCCATGAGTGTATATTGCCAAGCACGCTTTCGGATCGCATTCCTCTGAGCGGATGTTAGTCCACTTAGGGGTTTGCCATGTTTTAAGTAGGCTTTAATGTTGGCATACCACTTCTAGGTATCTGCAGCACTGACAGAGACCATGTGTCTCGCCTGAGTGATAGGCTCAGTACATTCGTCAATCGAAGTTGGTAGACTTGCAAACGAGTGTGGTGGAATGTTTAATGCAAGGGTTGCTAAGGCATCTACCATGGTGTTTTCGTTGTGTGGCACGTGTTACACATCTGTGGTTGTGAATTGCTTAAGTAGGCTTTTTGCTAGGTTGTAGTAGGGTTGCAGGTGTGTAGCTTTGTAGGCGTAGACCTTGGTGATTTGATTCACAACTAGTTGCAAATCACCATGGATTGCCAAGTGTTGTATGCATAGTGTTTGGGCAGCAGAGAGGCCTCTAAGTAGCCCCTCATACTTTGCCACATTATTGGTGCAGGGGAACATGAAACGATAAGAGAAAGGGTGCATTTCCCCATAGGGGAACAAAATGATGGTAGTTGTGCTGCCTCCTCATGAGGTTGAAGCACCATCGAAGTGCAGGGTAGCCTCTAGGTGTGATGGAACAATGTTGATCATGCCAACATGCTCGTCTGGGAATTCAGGATCTATGGTTGCATGGTTGTCGACAAGTGATGCTATGAGTTGCGTTGCTATGGCTTGACCCTTGGTTGATGACTGGCTTACATAGTGTAGGTTGAACTCCATGGTTATTACTTTCCATCAAGCTATCCTGCTACTTTCATATAGGTTGTTAGTGATAGCCTGAAGTATGTTGCTTTTGCAAATGATGTTGATCGTGCTATGGAACAAGTAGTGCCTCCACTTTTTTAGTGCGAACAATAAGGCAAGGAAATTCCTCTTCACTTCATTGTATTTCACCTCATGCACTATTAGTGCATGACACAGATAGTACATTGGTATCTTAGCTTCATTGTTCCGTTTCTAACATAGCAGTGCCGCGATAGATGTGTTGGAGGTGGCAAGGTATATGAAGAAGGACTTATCTCTTTGTGGTGGATGCATAGTTGGGAGGTGCGAGAGCTCTTCTTTCAAGTCATTGAAGGCTTGTTGACACTGGGTTATACACTCGAAGCCAACCCCTTTCTTTAGAAGATGTTGCATGGGGTGTAACTTGTCAGTCAATTTTGCTATAAACCTTCGAATGAACTGTACCCTACCCTGCAACCCACGTAGCTCTTTGAGGTTTCTAGGAGGTGCGAGGTTGACAATGGCCTTGAATTTGTTAGGGTCCACCCATATTCTAGCCTTCAATACTACAAATCCTAACATGCATCTCATTTTCACACCGAAGACAAACTTCTTAGGATTAAGGTGTAAGTCATGCATTTAGCAACACTTGAGGACTACTCCTAGATCACGTGGGTGATTAGCTACCTCCTTGGACTTGACTACTATATCATCCACGTAGTCATTTAGTGTTTCTAGGATGTAGTCATTGAAGATGTAAGTCATGGCTTCGTGATTTCATTCTTGAGCCCAAAGGGCATCATGGTGTAACAGAATGTCCCTCATGGGGTCATGAAGGTTGTCGTTAGTTGATGCTCCAGGTTGATACGAATTTGGTTGTAGCCTAAAAAGCCATCCATGAAGGATAGTAGAGCATGACTAGCTATGGTGTCGATGAGTTGATCGATGCTAGGAAGTGGGAAGTCGTCCTTGATCATCACTTTGTTCAGATCTTAGAAGTCTATACAGATTCGTATTCCTCCCATTTTCTTGGAAACTACGATGATGTTGGACACCCATTCGAATAATCAACTGTGCGGATGAAACCAGCTTGGTATAGCTTGGTGATTTTGTCCCTTATGGCTAGTGCAATTTCTGGTTTGACTTCTCAAGCCTTCTTCTTAACTACCTTCATGTGCGGGTCTAGGATGATGTTGTGCTATATCAGCCACGAGTCTAAACCTGGCATGTCACTGTATTACCACATGAAGACTTTGATGTTGTCTTGCAGAATTTTGGCTACATTTTTGTGTGTTTGTGCGTCTAGGAGGGAGCTAAGCTTTAATAATTTTACCTCCCCCTTGGATGTGGCCACAAGCATCTCAACGAGAGGGTCCTCAGTTACATCCCTGGCTTCCAAATCTAGGGTTCAGACTAGATGCTCGAGCTAGTCTAGGGATGCTTCTAAAGATGCTATGGTGCTAGCCGTGGTCAACCCCCAGTTGATTAGGTCTAGGTTCAACTATCTTGCGAGCTTGCCGTGCAGATCTGCTAGGGCTAAAGGTGTGGAAAGATCGCGATGGATTTCCATATTCTGCTTAACCTGTTAAAGTGAGATGGAAGCCTGGTTAAGAGGCATCTGTCAATAGCAATCATGTATAAAAAACTTGTGAAGTAATGTCGAAATGCATGATGTAGAGATTAAAATTTTTGCTAGTTTAAAGCCATGGCAGATCATTATGGCATGGATATGTAGAGTTGCTAAATTGGAAAATGCAAACTGTTAACATGAGAACATGAAATTGCTAAGGAAAGAAAATGTCAAACTTCCAATGTGAAAATGTGAGATTGCTAGTTTAGTGTAATTGCGGACTGTGAATGTATTACAGATCAAAACATGCTACTTTAAGGGTCTTTTTGGACAGCAAAAGTTGCGACTGCGCTGGGGTTTGCTAGTTTAAGGTTTTTTCAGACCATTAATGAGAGTGGAATGCTACGCTAAAAAATTGTTAGTTTAAGGTCTTTCTAGATTGTGATAATCGAAAATGTATTTTTTTCATTTTTTCAGGAAAGTAAGTCATTAGCTTGAAGCATGTCAAGGTTTTAATGCTAATAGGGCTATGATGTTGTGGCAAGCATGCTACGCTATATGGCAAACTCCACATTAAATGGAGAGAGAGAGCGACACATTTTCCTTATTTGCCATTACAGCCATAAATAGGGATTAAACCCTGGTAAGCTTGCCATTCTCACTGTAAGAGCACAAAGCCCATATCCAAAGTGCAAGGCGATTTTGGAGCGCAAAATAATTGTGCTAACAATGATCAAGGCAATTTTCTGCACAACGGCAAGAAAATGTCTATAAGTAGGGCAATGGCTTCAAAGAAGGAACACATGAATTTGGCGCTTGCAAAGGTTGAAGAGGTGAAGCAAACCCTAGGGAAAGTGACACAAGCATGCATCATAGCATGGAAGGACACGTCATTGATTCGGTAGGCTACTATGCTTCCTCTGTTTTCTCGCAATTCTGTTATAGTTTTTTTTTGCTTCTATTGTTCTCTACTATTGCTTTACATCCTAGCCTTAGTTTTTTGCGTTTTCTGTCATTGCATTGTTTTGGCCTTTGCATTGCCCCTATTGCTGTTTCGGCCATGGTGGATGCACAAACACTACACCATCGCTGCATGCAAGGTCACTTAAACCGCCACCGCCGTGGTTGTCATAACCACGGGGGTTTGGATAGTTTCAGTTACTTGGCTTCAAATGGTGTGACGTAGGACCTTGGGGAAGGTCGAGCCATGCATGATGTGAGAGCGCGGCACATGTTCTGTTAGGGCGTATTGTTAATCACCTTGCTAGGGTTAATCGCTTCGTTGCTATGCTAGGCTATTTTTTCTACGCTACCGCTTTCATGTTTTTGCTATGCCATGCATGTAAAGGGAGTTATGCTACACTATATGTATGAATCGTTAGGTATTGTTATGTTGTGTGCACATTGCACTTAGGCATGATGCTAACATTTTTGGGTTGCATTGTGTAGGGTGGGGCTAAGGCCAATCCTGATCATTTTAGAAATTAGAGGGGTCTTGTGCCATGTAAGCAAAGTTGTGGCCAATGTCCCTCCTCCACATATACATATGGGAGAGTAGGGGGTCTAGTTTAGGAAAGGGGCACAGGACTTCTTGCAATTCCTCCTCGACCACTTCAGCATGATTGTTTGGTCATCCTTAGAGGAGGAGGAGGTGGCTGGCATAATAGAAGCCATATTGCTTGGGGCAAGTTGAGGCATTTTGAGATTTTTGATCGACAGGGCGATCATGAGCAGGCAGGGAGAAGGATCCAGTCATTGCCCAATAGGGTTAATGCTTCTAGCCTGGATCTAGGAAATGCTTGAATATAGTTGCTACCACTGTTTCAACACACTATTCCTCGCATGTTTCATGATGACGTGCTTCCAGAAGCCTCAGGGAACTATCTACTGTGCTGGCAGGTGAGTTTCGTAGCCTTGTTCCACTTTGTTGTGTGACGTTGGCCATATTGGCCAAATGCTAACTATATGTATTTGCTACGAGGTTCTTGATCAACAAGGATGGGGTTCATGACTGACAGAGTCTGTTGGCTACAACACGGATAACCCTACATGAGTTCTCTTCAGCTAGGAACCTATGGGTAGGTGTGATCAGTTAGTGCGAGGGTGAATATCATACCTACCTAGGCCTATATCACATTCTCTATGATTAGTGTAAGGGGCAAGGTTGGCTAGATGAGGAGTGGGTAGAACCCTTCAAACTGATCATGGTTGAACAAGTTCTAGTGGAACTTCTACAGTTCCCGTTACCGTATAGGCCTGGTAGGCTAAATAGTAAGTGTCACATGCCCAAGTGTTTTTGCAATCTTTGTATTTTCTGCATTTTCATGCTAAGCATTTTTGTAAAAATTTTTGCAGGGGCGAAGAAGCCCTAGGAGGGGATGATGGTAATCGTTGAGACGTAGGGGGCAAACATCTACTTCAAATACGGCGAAGTAGAAGCAAGCCAATGCTAGCTAAAATATGGGGCCTCAAACTCCTTGGTCAAAAACATCCAAGAGGTGGGGCTCATGGATCTATTCATGGCCCTGAAGAATTCCTACCACCGAGATGCTCTCCTTAGTCAACTCCTTTTCTAAAAAGATGAGCTGCTTCTGCATGCGCATACGGGGCATGCGGGTGGTCATTGAAATCAATGACCAGCTGTTCGTAGACTTGTTTGGCATCACTACCAACGACGTCCTCATAGGGTCGAAGGGAAAGAAGGAGTTGACCCTTCAGAAGAAGGATATTCAATAGTGGCTAGGGATTGCTAAGGAGCGAAAAGGGCTCCCCATGGATAAGCTTAAGGATGGACTCACCATGGAGATTTACCCTATCTTCCGTGCTCACGCATTCCCCTAGCTACTTACCCAAGGGAAGGTCTTGGGGATTGAGTAGGCTTGGATAATCATGGAAGAGGGGCCTACTACAACTAGGCCAGTTTCCTATGTAAAGGCTTGCAGGTTGAGATTTTGGAACTCCGTTAGAAATTAGAGTCCTATTCCAACATACATTATGCCTTCTACATAGGCTGTCTGAAGCGCTTTGTGGATTTTCTGGTGGTTCAAGAGAATGGAGTTTGGGTCATGCAAAATTGCAACTAGATTTGCAAACCGTGGATTTGCCAGATCCTTCAGACCACACAAGCCCAAGATCCTCTAGAAATAATTAGAGAGTAGTTGTCTGTAACAACCAAGGATCAGGCGGCTTGCAACGTTTGTGGCCAAGACATCATAGGAGAGATGCCCCCCGCTATAGCGGGTAGCGTGTTGCAGGGGGAACGTCTCATAGTTGAAACTATGCCCAAGGATTTGCAGTGGAAGAGGCCTCCTCCAGCTAAGGAAACCATTTTCGTGGAGGAAGAGGAGGGGCGAAGGCTATGGCTTAAACTGTAGAGGATGCAACCCCCCATTGGTAAACGCTTTTGTCTAATGCTTACTTTGTTATTGTTTGCTATGCTATGCTACGCTAGGTGGTGTAGCGTAGCGTAACACTTGCTTTAAGCTAACTTGTTTTGGACTAATGCAAACATGCTTCTTTGCTGGTAGAGGAAGAAGAAGAAGAAGAAGAAGGCGACGAAGAAGTGTCAACCCCTAAGATGGGGGCAACAAATAAAGACACGGAGGCCCTAGTCTTGAAGGAAAGTGCTCCGATCAAGGATAAAGGAGCTCTTATCATTAGGGATAATCTTCCTACCAATGAAGAGGAAACTTCCTTGAATAAAAAATATGTTGGTCTCCTAAAAGGAAAGGTACCAGCGCATGAGGAAGAGGATCATGTAGACTTGGCAGGGCCTTCTGCTTAGGCTACCACCATTGTTTTGCATCAGCAAGAAGAGAGACCGCAATCGGACGTTGGTGAGTTTGGAAATATGTCTACCTTATCATAGTCCATTTCGGCCATTGCTGATATGTTTTATCATGTAATAGGTGCTCCTGTTGATGCTGTTGAACCTCCTCCAATCTATGCGGAGTCATGGGATGAGATCCCTGACAAGTTTGTGTTCATGCAGGGACTTGTCGACGACATGATCAAATGCCTTCAGTAGGTAGAACCTGATGTGGGTAAGTAGTAGTGTTAAATGCTCTCATGTTGTTATGCTAGAGTTTCTTGAGTTCATTGATTTTGCTATGCTAATGCGATTGCTACGCTCTTTGTGTCATGGCAGCCTCTTAGCTCAAATGGGACCCAACATGACCTATGAAAGTCAGTGCTGTGCCCACATTCCCACCTGAAGTGATTGAGGTGTCTCGTTGTGCATACGACGAGGCTTGTAAATGCGTTTTGCAGTCGGCACACTCTTTGTGGGAGTACAAGTTCATCAACGAGGACCTGTGGAAATAGGTTCAAAGGGTTCAGCAAAGAGAGGCCAACCTAGTCGTCAAGGTGAAGGATCTCAAGTCAAGGAACGAGTTCCTCATAGCCCATGACACTAATAATGAGGACTAGTGCACGGCTGTGGTAGACTACGTTAGGTTTTGGACTGTTGCGCATTAGAACATTGAAGCCACTCGCGAGATAATAGAATAGTAGATGCAAATGGAATTGCTATCCTAGAAGTGTCAAGATATAAAAGATTTCAGTGCCAAGGTTTATGAATGGGGGCATTCCCAGAAAAACCACAAACACATGTATAAACAGGAAAATGCCACCCACCGTAAATTGTACAAGGACGCTGCTGTGGAGGTGTTTATGTATGAAGCATTTGTAAATGCCATCGACACTTCTGAGGCCTATGCTATGTTCAAAGAGCAGGTAAAGGTTACAGAATCTCCTGACCTGAAAGTGGACCTTCCTACAGGAGAGACTGCAACCGTGTCCTTTTCCTTGAGACCACCAAGGTGGACAATCACCAAAAGGGAGAGAGCTGTCGCAGACGCTGAACCTAGTGACAGGCATTGGATGGTCATCATGGTAGAGGAGGTCTGGCATCACCTCAGGCTCAATTTAGACTGGATACCTTTTGAGATTGATGCAAGCCCTTCTAAGGTTAGTCTCTTTACTATATTGATGCTTATGCTCTATTGTAGTTTGCGTTTGTTACCTTCGCTGACTGCTTCACTCCTACGATGCAGGCTCTAGATGAGGGCATAGGGCCCGTAGAGGGAGGGAATGAAGAACCAGTGGAGGATAACGTGGGGGAAGGCGATGCACAAGGAAATAATGCAGGGATGAACATCAAAGATGATGCAAATAGAAATGACCCATGACCGCATGGGGTTTTTCTTTTGAAATTTGAAATTTTGAAATTTTGTAAACATTTTGCAAACATTGTCAACAGGCAAAATTTTTGAATAAAAAATGAATTTTAGAAAAGAAATTGATTCTATGTTAACTTGTGTATCGTGTAAATTTTTCATGCTTTCATATGCTAGTTTTAGGTTGTTTCGGGCCATTGCTAGTTTTAGGCCATTTCGGGCCATTGTTAGTTTTAGGCCATTTCGCGCCATTGCGTAGCATGCCAAAAGAGATGATATGTTAACAACTTAAACAATGGCCAACTGGTAACTTATGCTAGTTTTAGGCCATTTCGGGCCATAGCATAGCATGCCAAAAGGATGGCATGTCAACAAGGCAAAAAGCGATGAATGCTAGTTTTAGGTCATTTCGGGCCATAGCGTAGCATACCAGAAGGATGACATGTCAACAAGGAAAAAAGTGATGAATGCTAGTTTTAGGCCATTTCAGACCATTGTGTAGCATGCCAAAAGGATGGCATGTTAACAAAGCGAGAAGCGATGATGCTAGTTTTGGGCCATTTTGGGCCATAGCGTAGCATGCCAAAAGGATGGCATGTTAACAAAGTAAGAAGTGATGATGCTAGTTTTGGTCCCTTTCGGGCCATAGCGTAGCATGCCAAAAGGATGGCATGTTAACAAGGCAAAAAGTGATGAATGTACAAGGGATGGCAACTGGGCAGGAAGTGGTAGGGTTGCTACGCTATGCGTAGCTGCCTCTTGCCTCTTGACCCATTGTGGATTGATCAGAATGTAAGGCCGAGGTGTTTCACCAGGGCCCTTGTTCATATCATTGTCACCCACTTAGAAGGGCAACTCAACCCATGCACTTTTGTTTTGGAGATCGGCTTGTTGAGCTGATTCTTCCGTTGGATGTTTAATGTGTGCATGAGCAAGTGCTTCATTCTCAAAGGTTACGACCTCTAAGCCCTGCTCCATGTCTATGTTACTGATTGCTTGTGCTGCTACTTTGTCGCCATGAATCACCACCTCCCTGCTTGCATATAGTAGGTGGATTTCCTAATGTATAGGCAAGGAGGAAATCCTAAGTTGTGCTAACCATGATCTCCCCAAGATCAGGTTAAACTTGGGCATTTTCTCGACAAAGATGAACGTTGCGTTTGTCGGGAACTGGTCCCTTACTACGAAGTTTATGTGAACTGTGCCTTTCACCAGGACGTGTGCCCTGTTGAATGACCTTAGACATGACATTGCTATGGGTTTGATTTGGTTGACCAAGCCCAACTTTTCCACAATAGGGAAGGGGATGACGTTCGTGGCAACCTCATCATCAACGTGTATCCTTCGGATCCGGTGTTGGCTGACTTGAATTGTGATGAAAAGGGGTGTAGTGGTCACTTGACCCCTTTCGGGATCCTCCCTAATGGCATTGTTGCTAAGAGTCAATTGGGATGGCTTAGGCTCTGCAGGTGCAGAGGGAAGCATGATTGAGTGGATCGCTTCCTCATCCACTGGCATGTCTTCGTTGACCAGAATCATTGTCAACATGTAGATCAGAGCCTCGCGGTAGGGAATAGATGTCATGATTAGGTTGTACAAGCTCAATGTAGCACTTTTCTACTTTAGAGCTTGCTTGGCTTGAGTGAGGGCATCCAAAAGGTCTTGGACACCCCCTTGTTTAACATCTTTCTTCTCTTCGATTCATCCTAGAAGAGGAATTTCCTGAGGGGAGGCAACTTCAGACCTAGGTTCAGACCCTTTTTGGCAGGGTAGCATGGACCATGCAGTTATTGCAACATTCATCTTTGGTGACAAAGGTACAGATGCAGGGGGTGGAGATGCAGGCTTGGAAGTACCAAGGGTGGTACTTCCTCTTGACGTCTGACCTACGAAGCGCACTTTCCATTTTTTAGGATGAGAAGGTTGCTCAGTTGTTTTATGTGGGGCAAGGGCTATCAAAGGAGCTAGTCCCCTAATGATGAAAGGAGCTAACGGTGTTAGTGGGCGAAATAGCGTGGTTTTGCTAACAAATGGTGCTGAGATGGATGCCCGTGGAGGGACCCTTAGGAAAAATGGCTGTTGCGAGCTTAGATTGACCGTTCATGGTGCTGGTGCATTACGTTGAGACACATGGACCATGAATGGCTACTAGGGTGGCCTAGGATCACTGTCAATGTCGATGGCATTGATGACATAACCGACATTGTTGGTGTTGAGGGGGTCTGTGTAGACATGCATAGATTGGTTTTCGGGATGCACTGGGTTTCTTTCGTCCAACATCAGTTTTCCCTGGTCGATTAATCTCTGGATGTCATCCTATAATGCCAAATAGTAATCTGTGTTGTGACCAGACTATTGGTGATAGTCACAAAACTTGTCCAACCTGAAACCTTTAGGAACTGGGGGCTCATTGGGCAGGGCCAAAGAGAGGTTCCTAAGGAGCTCGCAGTAGCGTTGATGTTTGCTGATTACTTCTTGCGACATTTTCTTGTATTAGATGTGCCCCACTGCCAATAGTTGCTTCAGAAGTTCTAAAGGCTTGAGAGGCAATTGGGTGTACTTTGAGAGATCTTTACGCTCAAAGTTTGGCTTGGGTTGCGTAGACGTCTTAGGTGCAGGCACTAGAGGTTGTGGTGCATTGACCTATTTGTGCATGGGGTTAACTGAAGGTATGGAGAGTTTCTTGTTATTCTTGCTACCATTGTTTCTAGGTCTGGGCTTGGCCTCGATCGCCACAATGGCCACTGTGGTTGTTGGGGCCTTACCTTTGTCCTTCTTTTTGAAGGTATTTTTGTAAGTGATGTAGGCTAGGTCTTTGCTAGCCTCAGCCACATCCTGTATACTCTTGGTCTAAGAAAAGGCTTGACTAAGAGTGCAAGAGATGAGGTAGTACAACTTAGACTTGATAAAGTCATTCACTACACTCTTAAAGATGGCCAGCAAGTGGGCCTTTGCGATGGGATCAAGGATTTTGTTAAGGGTTGCGCTCCAGCGCTGGATGAATTTCTAGACTAGTTCCAGAGGCTCCTGCTTCACGCTCATCAATTGGTCCAGCGTGGTTTTTGCCTTCAAGTTATACTTGATGTGCATCACAAACTGGGTTAGAAGCTCTTCTAGACTTGAAATGGACAAGCGCGGTAGTGCGCAATACCAATTTAAGGCTTTCCCAACTAGGGACATAGTGAAGACACGAATGATCATGTGTGGCCATTGTTGCAATAGGAGAGACTTAGACCTAAAGGTATCAAGATGCACATTGGGGTCTCCCTCCCCATCATATTTCGTGAGTTGTGGAAGAGACATCCTTGGGGGTAACGTCAAAGTGGGGATTGAAGGGCTGATGGGGTCATCTTGGTAAAAGTCCATGACTTGTACCGTGTCATACCCAATAGCTTTGAGACATTTTATTTCCTCGGTGAGGGTTTGAATAAGCTAGAATGCTTGATCCAAATGCTATGATGCTGTGGGTAGTTGGGGAATTACTGAGGCAGCTCCCACCTACGGAATGGTGGGGGTAGCGATGTGACCCATTGACAGTACCATTGGGACAGCCCCTGCAAACAATGCTACTTGCATTGTCCACCATCTAGTAGGTGGTGCTGTTGGAGAAGCAACCGCGGGTTGAGCCACTAGATAGACCGCTTGTGTCACTGATGGAATAGACCATAGCCCCGTGTTAGGTTGTACCATTTGTAGGGTTTGGTAGGTCTAAGGGTGAACGTAATGAGACCTCTGCGACAGTTGTGGAATAGACAAAGAAGCGAATGGGGTCCACCACATGGATGGGCCTAGGCCCACCACAGTGGGTGGAACAGATGTGAACATAGAAATTGACATGGAAGTTGCATATGATTGCAAAGTAGGCACAGTGTGAACATGCGACAGGGTAGCCACGATTGGTGCGTGATGTAGTATAGGAATATGCTGATGAATAGTTTGCAGAGGCATAGTCGTTGCAAATGAAACAGGGGAATTAGGGCATTGATACATAGGGAATGTGACATGGCTACTCGTTATGGCTGTAGTCGTAAATTGCAAAAGTGTAGGAACGATGAAAAAGGAAGCGGTGATAGACAATTGATTGGCCTAGAAGGACTGGGTAGAAGGGACAGGAACGAGGTTGGTTTGACCTCCATCGTCAGATTGGGAATCGAGTTCCTCCTATCCATCTTGGAAAGCATCATCCTGGTTGGACGCTATGTCCTGTTGCTCCGTAAGCCTAGCCAGTTGGATTAGATGGTCTAGAAGCCTTTGGTTTGCTTGTGTTAAAGGTATGGAAATTCCGGGAGTGGGAAAAAACTCCTTCTCATCACAGTAAGTGAACTCGAAGCTACGTTTTCTCTCGAATTCATGTACATACAAAGGCAGGTTTGCTTGAACCTTTGCACAAAGAAAGTTATATCACTTGTGTTGCTAGGCCAGGCCCTTAGGTCCTTCGTTTTGGATCCTGAGGGATCGACATGTTTCCAGCATTGGGTTCAACGGTTGTTTGGCACCAGTGATGCCTTGAACTGTGATTGGAACCTCCACGTTGAAGGTGTTAGTAGCGATAGTTGTGGAAGTCATTGCTGCTAAGCTAGATAGTTTTACAAATGGGGAAAAGTAGAGGAATTGAATAGCTAAACAGTTTTGTAAACAAAAGAGCAAATAAGTTGAAAAGCAATAAAAAAGAAGGCTTTATGTCTTGCCGAGCTCCTGAGGAACTGTTGAGGCGATCGGTTTGTACCACACAATGTGTAAACAACCGCCAAAGGGTGTCACATTTATGCTAGTGCGTGATAGGGTATAGAACACATGCAAGACTACCGTAAAAAAGAAAGGCAAGTCAACTGGCAATCAGAGGCTTTATGTCCTATAGGGTTCCCAAGGAACCGTCGAGGTGACCGATCTACACCGCACGACACGTAAACAACCACAAATGGATGTCAATTTTAAGCTAATGTATATCAGGATGCAGAAGTTTTATAAGACTACCATGACACGCAGAAAAGGCACCAAATGTGCCCTCCTTCTAGCACCAGAAATACTGTAGCGATCAAAAACGTCGATGGCTAGAACAAAGCACCGAGGGGTCATCGACTGCTGGCAGTCTTTACCCTATTTCTGCGGGAGGGCTGTGCTAGATGGGATAGAAACGGGGTGCCCTAAATGATCTAGTCGATCAAATAGGGACTTAGTCGGTGTTAATATAACCTTTTGCAATGTGTGATTTGAAAACGAGATTGATAATGTGAAGTAATGCTTAAATGCAAAATGCAACAGGAAACAATGTAAAATGCGACAGAAAACAATGTGAAATGCCACAGTAAATAGGAGACAAAGTAAAATGCAGTTAGAAAATTACACCACTTCGAAGCTATGACCTTGCTCTCTCAAGAGGGATATAATCGGTTGCATGGTGCTGGGAAGTGCAGAGATCCCGAGAGTAACCAAGATGTGTAGGGCAAGGTGGTTATATGCTTGAACGTAGACTTAATCGTCAACAATGCAAAGTTCTACCAAGGTGGTAGAAGAGAACAAAATAGATTGCTAGCTGAAAGTACTAACTATTTACTATGTTAAATAAAAAGCTTACAATACTTGAGGTTACAATGCCAACTTTTTTGCTTATCAGCCAACTAGACTGTTATCCAAATAGACTGCCAAGGAAAACTGAAAAAGCTGAAAAGCTGGAGAAAGTCAGAGTGCAAGAGAGTTGGGGAGCCAAAGGAGAGTTTAGGCATCACTCATTGGGGTATTTATAGGGCCAAGGGCACACGAAAGATGCAGTTTGAATGCCATGTGCCTTGGGCTTATGCTGATATGTCTATGCTGCACGTGCCTTCATGACCATTGGACAAGTCTGCCATGCTGTAATTATGAGCCTGCCATGCCGTAATTACACTGTCAAAGTAATGATGCAATTAGGTGAAGTTCATTGATGTTGCGTAACTGCTTGCCACGTCTTGCTATGCCTTGTAGCGTAGCATGTTTGGCGTGGCATAGCATTGTGTTACACTGTGCTACGCTATGCAGCGTAGCGTAGTGTAGCCATCAGCAGTTTGAAGCAAGAAACTTTGCGTTGTGTCCTGCTACATGAGTTGGAAATCCTTGAAGCGTGCTAGCTATTTGTTGCATTTTTTCTACGCTATGCTATGCTATGTAGCACATCATAGCGTAGCAATTGGCCTTAGTTGCAAAAACATTGCCCATCTGTGAACTTTGTCTTCTGCACTGCGAAACCTACGAACTTGCTAATCCCACCCTTCAAATTGTCTTCTATCTCTTTGGAAGAATTGCTACACCTCGCTGTGCCTTGTAGCTTAGCATAGCGTAGTAGTTAACATGACTTGATTTTGCCAAGTTCATCGCTTTCTAACGAAAGTAGACATTGCCGAAGGACTTGAAGTCAGGTGAGGGGGCTGATTGTCCAGCCTTTTGCCACGTTGTGCTACATTATGTAGCATAGAATTGTGCTTCTGCAAATGTTTTCTTAAGTTTTCTATGCTACATGGCGTAGCATAGCATAGCAAAACTCCTTGACTTAGAAAACTTGTTGAAGCGGACAATCTGAAAATTAGAGCATCCATCTCCTGAAGAACTACCATAATGCTGTCCGAATTACAAAGGCCTAGTGAAGCAAGAATTTCTTCGAATTTTGGGGTGTTTCACCTATTTTGAACATTGTGGTAAGTAATAAGAATTGACCAAAATAAGGTGAATAGCTCTATGATTTTAGTTACCTCATAACCTTGGGTGTAGTACAGTGTTAGCACCTTATGCTTAAAAGGATAACATCTTTTAAGCTAAGCTGACTAAGGGGTCTAAATAGGGGTAATTATTTAGGAAAATTTACCAAAACTAATGTTGATCCTTTGCTAATTACAGGTGATGGTAAAAGAAATGCTTAAGGAAGAAGGTCTTTTGTCAAACTAGAAAACAAATTCAAGAGAGGGACAAAGGAGGATATGCCCATGGAAAAATCATAGCACATATAAGATTACAGCTCAAACATCATATGTTTTCTAGATCCATGGAATGATAGAAGAAATTTTAGTCCATTCTTCAAGAATGTTCTGCATAACCAGAGAAGCATCAACATAACAATCAAGGTTGGAAGTCTATTACTGCTAGTGATAACAAGAAGATTCATCTTCAGTGGATTTTTAAAGAGCTCTACAAATTTTGTGAACTTCAATGTTTGTTCAATATTTTTTTCATTTTATCATTTTGTAATGCATCCACTCAAATAAAAGTTTGTAATGTCAAAATCAGTGTTAGTTAATATTTTGCATCAATCAATAACTCCATCATTCCCAATTTTTTATAAAGAAATATTAGTCCTATCCTGCTAACTTGAGGATAAGTTTTTACTTAGTTATGGGGGTATGATGAAGCATTGGTTGGCTATGTTGATGTAGCCCCTTTGATGTAGCTACCTTGATGCAACTATGTACTTGTCAATGTGATCCCATTATCACATGCAATGATGCATTGACACCTACTCGTCGATATAGTGCTTGTTTTTACCTATGAATATGTGTGCTTCTGCTATGTATTAGCATTCTTTTATCTAAAGAGTAGTTGAACTCTTATAGTTTTATTTTGTAGTCTTAGAGAACATTCATTGAGTGCCTATAGTATGGATCTAAGTTAGTTGTCTGATGTCTTATTCAAGTGGCAATGTACCTAGACATATTCCATGAACAACAATAAGATCGAGATTGATTATTATTCATTATAGCACTTTAACTTAGATTAATTTTACTTTCCATGCAATTTACTTTGTAATGACCAAAAATGTTAGTGGATGGAACACTAAGAGGTTCATAGGTGCATAGCCTAACCCTAAATCCATGCAAGGGCCTATTGGAGGTGGAGATGGGGTTCCCTAAATGGTCTTGTTAATCAAATAGGGACTTATTGGATGTAACTGGGGTGCAACATGGTTAGCCATAATGCTAATGCAAAATGGTGCTAAGTGTTAAAATAGTGTCAATAATGTTAATGGTGTCAACAATGGTCAATTTTTTTTGGCAAAATGAGAATCTCAACATGTAGGGACTGTTGCTTAAGCATAGTTGTAGGCATGGCTATGCGATGAAACAAAAAAAAATGAAAATGAAATGCTAAAAATGCAAAGAGAGAGAAAAGTAGAACACCACCCCAAATGGGGTTACACATAGTTAACATCAAAAGAGGTTAGAAGGTACACAGGGTATGACATGTGTAGTGGAAATCATAGTCATAGTCTTAGAGGTGTCTGGTCGTGAAGACTAGTGCTTGTTAGGGTGTTTGCGCTTGCTGGGTTGGCTGCCACAGTGTACCGTGGGCTATGGTGTTCTACTAGGCAATGGTGGGATTACGGTCATCTGCAAATTTGCCAAATGCTAATCCAAAAATTTTCCAACCCTTGATTTACCAAAATGCCAACCTTAAAAATGTTGAGGGCATAGGGTATTTATAGGGTTAGGGTTAGCACGAAATGTGACATGGTTGCTACGTGGTACAGGGGTTGGTTGGGACTAGAATCTCATCCCACTACGATCTCCATTGGGTTGGTGGGGTCAAGTGTAGTTACAATTTTAGGCTAGAGGGGAAGCAAGAGAGGGAAATATTCCATCAATTACACTCACTAGGGATGAGTTAATTGCATTGGTGTGCTATTGGTATGTTGCGAAGGCTACCAGAGGCTATTCTGGCTAACTATGCTCTCCACTAAGGGTTGACTACACTCTAGGGTAGTGGAGACCATAGTCTTGGGACTTAGCAAAATTTTGCAAAATACTTGCATCCTACTATCTATGCTCTGGGTTGGGGGAGAGCATAGTCTCAATGTTGGTGGAATCTAGGCTTTTTGGTAGACTATGCTTCCCATGGGAGGCTGACTATGCTCCCAACTTGGGGTGAGCATAGTTTGGGACTTACCAAAAATTATGAAAAGCTACCTTTTGCTGACTGTGTTCTCCACTAGAGGCTGACTATACTTTGGGGAAGTGAAGAGTGTAGTCCTAGGATTTAGAAGAAAATTTACAAAAAGCTTACTCTTTGCTAACTATGCTTTCTATGAGAGGTTGATTACGCTCTTAATTAGGGTTGAGCGTAGTCTCAATAGTTAGCCAAATTTTTAGTCAAGACATTGTAGTTCAAATTTGATGGTGTTTCGTTGGCTCCTCTTTGTTGAAATCTAGAAGAGTGGCCTAAGAGATGTTCACAAAGGATAGCAAAATACCACAGCAAGCTTAGCACCAACATCACTTTTGAGTGTGAGATCAAATGTCACTGCACCATGCTCAAGAGTGCTATGGATAGTGGTATACTAGATGGTAGGTGGAAAGCGAGAGAAGGCATAGGCGATGTACTAGGGATAAAAAGGGAAAGATAGGATGCAAGTGGGGATATTGTGATGTAAGGACCTCACAATTGATGGTGACCATGGCACCAGAGTGGTTTGCCCTTTGAGCATTGACCTATTATCAAGGTGCCTGTGAGATAGTCAATGTGGATTCAAGGCTGGACTGGTTGAGAAATCATAGCACTTTTGGATTACTTGGGGATGTGCTCTGTCCTTTTTGATTTTTTTGAATGCTTACTATGGAGTGAGATGCTCCCCGTTAAGTGAATTGTGTATGACTTGATGGGCTTCGCTTCACCATTGATGAAATGACATGATGTCTGTATGACATATGTTTTCTTCCTAGGATGACTTATATTACATCTACCTAGGCTTTGACTAGTCAATAGAGGCTTCCCACAAGATGACTTATGTTACGTCCACCTTGGGAAGTTTGGTGTTTGATGAGACATGAAGAGGGTTCTATGCAGCCATAGCATGTGAGTGTCCAAGAGGGTTTACAATCTTGGCTATGCAACAAATGAGAGGGTATTGGAATGCAAGAGTGGATATGGGTAGGCTATAATAGGATAAGCAGGAATGTGCACTCTTGAGAGGCTTTGCTAGTCCAATCATGCACATTTGAATGCTATGGTGACCTACTACTATGATGAGATGTGCCTTTGCATAATGACTCATGGCTTCATCCTACAAACACAACTCAAAGAAGATAAGAAAAATACACAATGAAAAATGCAAATAAAATGCAAGGGGTGAAGATGCTGCAAGTTCTCTAAAGGCTACATTAATGGCAAGTGCTTAAAAGCTAGCAAAAATTATGGAGGGCCAATATTCTACGAGTGCTCCAAAGGCTGCACTAGTGACAAGTGCTCCATTCTAAAGCTACAACATGCTTGCTCACATAGTGTAGAAGGTCTTGGTAGATCATGGCCTTGATTGTTTAAGGTCCTAGTAGACTGTGAACCTAGTTTAAGGTCCTAGCAAACCATGCTATGATAGTTTATAGTCCTAGCAGACGTGTTGTTCCAGTTTAACATCGTGACCTAAGGACAAATAGAATGTCAGTTTAACGTTGTAGTAGATAAATGCTATGCCAGTTTAGTGTTGTAGCAGATGAATGCTATGCCAGTTTAGCATCGTAGTGGATGAGCTACTATGCTAGTTTAGTGTCATAGAAAACATGTGCTTACCATGCTTCGATGAAGTGTGATGATGCATGCTAAATGTAGTACAGCTTCAAATATGATGTATGATGATTTTATTGCATTTTCTATGAGTAAGAGAGTCTAGGCCATTGCGAGCTATAGCGAGTCTATTGTTAGTTCAAAGCCTTGATGGGCTCCATGCTAGTTTAAGGTCATAGTGGGTTTATGTTAGTTTTTGGCCATTTTTGGCCATGGCAATAATTTTAGGATATTCTGAGCTATTATGGTTGTTTAAGATTATTCTAGGCCCTTGTGTTGCCAATTTAGGATTGTAGCAAACCATTGGCAATAATTTAAGTTTGTTCCAAGCCCTTGTGGTAGTTTAAAGCCATTATAGGCTGCAGCATTGGAATTGAAAGCAATAGTTTTAGGCCATTCTAGGCTAGGTGGTTTGCTAATTTAAGGGCAATCTAGACCACAACAATAGTTTAAGACCATCCTGGGCCCTTGTGTTGCCAATTTAAGGCCATAGCAGGCCATTGGGTTATAGAATTAAAGGTAATAGTTTAAAGCTATTTTGAGCCCTTATGGTAGTTTAAGGCCATTCCAAGGAATAGTGATTGTTTAAATGTGATAGTTTTAGGGCATTTTAGGCCATGACATTGGAGGTAAAAGTGTTGCCAGTTTTAGGCCATTGTTGGTTGAGGCTGCTAGTTTAAATCCATTTTGGGCACAATGATAGTTTAAGGCCATTCCAGGCCATTATGAAGGGATTGAAGGTGATATTTTCAAGTCATTCTAGGTTGCAAACTACTAGTTTAGGGCTATCTTGAACCACAACATTGCCAGTTGAAGGCTATGATAGGACACAATGATAGTTTTAGGCCATTCTGGGCCATGCAATGGGGATCAAGGGTGATAGTTTGAGGTCATTTTTGGATGCAACATTGCTAGTTTAAGGCCATAGCAAGCCACAACATTGCTAGTTTAAGGCCATGACGGGTCACAACGTTGCTAGTTTAAGGCCTTGGCAGGCCACATGTTGCCAATTTAAGGCCATAGTAGGCTACGTATTATTAGCTCTCTCTTTTTTTTAAATTTTTTCTTTTATGATTTTTATGCATTTTTATGTTTTTCATGTGATAAAGTAATAACTGTGGAAATGTAAAGCTAGTGAATGCATGGATAAGGTAGATGTATAAACTAAGAAATGAAGCTAAATGTAAGTGACATGATATAGTGCAAATGCAATGTAAGTGGGAAGTAAAATGTAGGATGCGTAGAGGGGAATTGTGGATAGACACCTAGCACATGTTGAACTAAGGGGGTGCCTTAGTTGCATAGTTTCTTCCTAACCTAGTGTGGATTAGGAGGTGCATAGGGCTTGAACAGTAATATATGGTATTCTCCTTGACCTTTTCCTACTATGTCAAAGGGTGATTCTACCCAAAGGTCATCCTTTGAGAGGTCATTGGCTTCCACTGCATGTTTAGGTATGTTAGCCTTATGCATTGCATTGCCTGCTGTAGGTGCATCATTAGGAAATTCAACCTCTAATCCTTGCTCCATATCTATGTTATTGATGGCCAAATGGGTAGTGTTATCACCATGGATGATAACTTCATCACCTTCATATGGAAGGTGGATCTCCTAGTGAATCAAAGAGGAAATAACTCATGACTAGGCTAGCCAAGGCCTACCCAATATCAGGTTAAATCCTAGCATTTTCTCTATGATAATAAATTCGATAGTGGTGGGGAATTGCTCCCCTACTATGAAGGCTATGGCAATGATCCCCCTAACAATGACACGTGATATGTTGAAGGATTTCAGGCACATGGTTTTCATTGGCTTGATTTGGTCTATGAGGCCTAGCTTGTCTACGATGGTGTATAGTATTACAATTTTTTCCACTCCATCATCAACATGCACCCTATAGATATTTCATTTCCCAACACATATGGTGATGAAAATTAGGGTTTTTATGACCTCACCCTTCTCAACATCTACCTTAATTACTTCATCGCAAAATGCTAGAGATGTTGGACTTGATTCCTGTGATGTAGGGGAAAATGCCACTACATGGATGGAGTTCTCATATGCTGGGATGTCCTTCATGGTAGAAATGGAGGTCAACATCCATACTAGCACTTCGTACTGGGTAGATGAGATCATGATTAGGTCATAGAGGCTCAACATTATATTTTGTTCACTTGAGTGCCTATTTGACTTAGGTTAACAAATCAACGAAGCCCTTGCCATTGTCTACCATTTTGTTGGCCTTGACTTCCTCCATGTAGACTAAGAGATGAATCTTTCATAGAGGTAACTTAGGCTTTGCTTTCTTGGCCTATTTGGAGGCCTCAATGCTCAATTATGGTTTGCTAGTTATGGGCTTTTTAGTTGCTTCGACCATAGGAACTGCAGAGATAGGGACTAGCTTCAGTGGATCAAGAACTCTTTGGTCTCATTGTTGCTTAGCCATTTCATTTGTGAGGCATTTTTTGGGCCTCTTAAATTTCCATCTAGTGGGTTTACCCAAGTTGTCGATGGAGTTGGCCCTTGGATGAGAAGGGGCTGATGCATTGCCCACTATCGAGTTTCAAGTAGATGAGGCACTAGCATGTTCTGGCATCCTAATGAAAAACAATAGCTGAGTAGTTGTTGTTGTGACATGCTATGGGGCCCTAACCATGAAGGGAGTTGTAGGTTCTTGAGGGGATGCTCTAACAACAAAGGGGACCCTCAAACTTATGGAGGCCGAGGGAACCCTTGCACCACTAGAGGGCACTCGAACCACAAAAGGTTGCTACACTAGTTCTAACTTGCCATCCATGTTGATGGTATTTATGACATAGCTAGTACCATCCATGTTTAGAGTGTCATTATACACCCTCATGGATTGGTTCTAGGACCTAACTAGGTTTGCCATGTCAAGCACTAGTTTGCCCCTATCTACCATCCTTTGCTAATCATCTTGCAAAGCTTGACAAAAGTCCATTCTATGACTAGAAAATTGGTGGTAATGAAAGAATTGGTCCAGCCTAAAGTGCTATGGGACTAGGGGCTCATTTGGTGCTACTGAGGTGGGATTCCTTAGCAACTTACAATCCTTGTAGGGCCTTTTGTGGGCATCCTTAGACATTTGCTTATATTATATGCGCTAGCTTTCAATAGTTGATTGAAAATCTCTAAAGGTTTCAATGATAATGGGGTGTACTTTGAACGATCCTTGTTCTCAAAGTTGGGCCTTTGGTTGACTTGTGTCATGGCCACTATAGATGTATGCAGGTTGGTGGCCTTGGGCCCAAAATTGACAATTTTGTGAGCTAGGGCTTTGGGCTGCCTAGTCGTTGGTACTCGGTTAGTTACTTTAACATGTGTGGCTATCATTGCCACTATTGCATGTTGCTTTCTCGCATGTTGATTTTTGTAGGCCACATAGGCAAGGTCATTGCTAGCTTGCACTGCATCTTCTATGCTCTTAGTTTGGGCAAAGGCCTAGCTTAGGTATTGTGGGCCTAAGTAGTACAGTTTTGACTTGATGAAGTCATTAACTGCACCTATGAAGATAGTCAAGAGGTGTGCCTTAGTTGTTGACTCTCATATTTCATTTAATGAGGCACTCTAGCATTGGATGAACTTTTGCACAAGCTCTAGGTGGCTCTACTTAACCTACATTAGCTAGTCCAAGGTTGCTTTTGGCTTCAAGTTGTATTTGAAGTGCATCACCAACTAGCTTAAGAGGTCTTCTAGAGAGGAAATAGAACCTCTGGGCAATGCTCGATACCAGTCTAACACTTTGTCAATTAGTGAGATGGTAAACACACACACGATGGTGTGCGACCAAGCTTATAGCAGCAAGCACTCAAACATAAACATCACCAAATGCGCGTTGGGATCTCCTTCATCATTGTACTTGGTGAAATGAGGTAGTGGAACTTTAGTTGGCAGAGTTAGGGGTGGGACTACAAAACGTACAGGGTCATCTTGGTAGAAGTCCACCACCTTGATGGTTTCAGAGAAAGTGGCTTTGAGTCACCTTAGCTCCTCCATAAAACTTTGGATTAGCTAGAATGCCTGATCGAAGTTTTGAGATGCACCAACCAGTTGCATTGGCTATGCTATTTGCTATGTTGGTTGTATGGCCAAAGGCTGGATTACCAGTTGTGAAGCCATATGATGTAGTTGATATGTCGGCTATGATATGGATTTAGTGATTGGAGCAAGCCATGCATGTGTGGGTTGAACTAATGCCAAGGACGCTGATGAAATAGGTAGGATGTAGGGTGCTTACGTTTTTTGGGGCCTGGAGATAGGCCATGCATGAACGTAGGGCTAAGCTAACATGATTGTTGCTAGCAAAGATGGCTGGGTAGGTTGAGATGATGCCATGAAGAGAAAGTTAAATGGAGTTGTTGCATCATACTGCATGTATTGTGTTTGATGCCTTACAACTATAGGCATCAACCTAAGCTTGATGGAGTGAGAAGGTGATGATGGTGTAGTAATTGTCTCAGGGAGGATAGGTGAACTAACCCAAGGAGGGGTTGGACTAGGGATTGCTTGTTGGAAGATGGTGGGAAAGGGAGGCTCATGTTCAAAGTGAGTTTCGAACTTGTCTACTTCCTCATATAAGGCTTCCTCATAGTTAGTCCCTACGTCTTGCTCACCTACTCAGATTAGCTAGGACAACAACCAGTGGTGGGACTCTGTGAGGGGGATGATGTTGAATGAGGAAGGAATATACTTCCATCCATCCTTGTGGATTAATTCAAACTCTCATTTTGCCTCCATTTAAAAGTGATCTATAGGAAACCCTACTTAGATATTTGTGCATATGAAGTTGTATTGCTCATTACTGAGTGNTCCTCCATTTAAAAGTGATCTATAGGCAACCCTACTTAGATCTTTATGCATATGAAGTTGTATTGCTCAGTACTAAGTGTAGCCTACTCTAGGTCTTGGCCGCATAGTCTAAGGGATTACCTTGGCCCCACCATCATGAGATTTGTAGGGTTATCAATCCTAGTCTCTTGTGGATAGGTAAGATCTCAAGTGCATTTGAAACTGAAATCAGAGGTTGATCCAAGTTCATGGTTGTAGATCAATATGTAAAAGGAAATTGTAGAGGTTGCTGGCTATAGAATATAGTGGACCAAGTTAAAGCTAACTCTATTTTGACCGATACTGCTGACTATGCTCTCCATTGTGGAGAGCTAACTACACTGTCTATGCTGACTATGCTCTCTACTGTGAAGAGCCAACTAAACTCTTCATGATAGAGAGTTGAATATGCTATCTATGCTAGAGATGAATACACTCTAATTGAAGACAATGGGAACTTAGCAAAATAATGGATCAATGAATAAGTATGGTCTTGAGGGGACCAACTCTATGGTCCAATTTACACTGATGGATCAGTGAATAAGTATGGTGCAGAGAGCTCATGAAACAACCTTAAGGGAGTGTTAAAAAGGGGTTGGCCCTCCTTCTAGCATCAGAAAACTATAATGACTAAAAACATTGGTGGCCAAAATACCAAGAGGTTTACAAGTGCACAGCCTAACCCCAAATCCATGCAAAGGCTTGCTAGAGGTAGAGATGGAGTCCCTTCAATGATCTTGTCAATAGAATAGGGACTTACTAGATGTAACCAGGGTGTAGCATGATTAACTGCAATGCTAATGAAAAATAGTTCTAAGTGTTCAAATGGTGTTGAATGTACTTAAGTTTTTCAAAAATAATGAGGGCATCAACATGCAAGGACCACTGCCTAAGCATAGTTGTAGGCACAACTATGTGATGAATCAACTAAAAATGCAAATGAAATGCTAAAAATGCAAAAAAGAGAGAGAAGTAGAACACCACCCCAAATGGGGTTAAGTATAGTTAACACCAATGGGTTAGAAGGTACATGGGGTACAACAGGTGTAGTGGAGAGCATAGTTATAGTCTTTGAGGTGTCTAGCTACAAAGACTGGTGCTCACTAGGGTGTTTGCACTTATTGGGTTGGCCGCTATGGTGTACTATGGGCTGTAGTGTTCTACTAGGTTATGGTGAGGCTGTAATGGTGCTATGGTCATTTGCAACTTCACCAAATGCTAACCCAAAAATTTACCAATCCTTGATTTACCAAAATGCCAATACAATGGAGGATGTAAGAGATAGAAAGATTCCATCGACTACACTCATCAAGGGTGAGTTTACTACATTGGTGTGTCGTTGTTATGTTGTGGAGGCTGTCAAAGGCTATTCTAGCTGACTGCGCTCTCCACTAAGGGTTAATTGCACTCTAGGATAGTGGAGAGCATAGTCTTGAGACTGTTGGCACATTTGGCCATTTCATGGAACAACAAAAGTAGATACTAGAAAAAGGAAATGGTCAGAGAGAAGCTTATACAAATCATGTACTTATCGATATATTATCAGCACTTTTTATCAAAGAAAGTATTTAGGTATGCGGCTAAAATGATGTTTCAAAATTTGCCCAAAAATTTTAAAGCCTATTCTAGAGCAGCCAGGAATCACACTACCCATAATCCACGTTAAAAAAATTTTTAAAAAAAGAGAATGGAAGAAGACTCTGGCAGACAAATAGGTGAGCGTAGCCATAATATTTTTTTTTTAAAAAAATAGAACTGTGGCAGCAGCAACTTCCCAAGTTGTGCAATCCAAGACGGACAGAAGCTCCTGAACCACAACAAAGTCTTTGGTCCAACCTCCTTTTACTGCAGAATAATTCACCAGTACCTCGTATACGTATTTCCATAGTGAATATTAAGGCGTTGAGGACTGTTCTGGACGCTTATCTACCTTAATTAACCCTGATTCTATTTCTCGCATTTCTGCCATCATCGCTACTCTTCATGTTCAAGTGCAAGGGAATACCTGCATAGAGCGATTCAACATTGTAAATCAAGTGGAGCAGCAACCCAGCAAGATCATCAGCATTATGGGCCAATCAATCTTACCTCGAGCCACGTTCTTCATTAGTTTTTTCGCCCTCAAGTTTTTTGGAGCAGTGGACTGGAGTTATCGTGTGTTGTTCCACTGGTTGAATTTAATGTCAAGAAAAAGTTTTTGTGCAAGATGGAGGAGGACATTCGTGAGGCATGGAAGCTATCTAGGTTGTCGTCTGTCACCAAGGTTCCTGTCAATATGCTCATCATCACCATTACTCTCTATTACTCTGTCCAAAGAAAAAGAAAAAATAGAATGAATGTATTCGTGAGTTATAATATTTTTTTTTTCAATTTGGTATGGCATGACAAAAAAAAGAGTAAACTAAGATTTGCTTGAAAGAAATAGAAAAAGTGGTCCATGGGCTGTATCCCGTGTTGTGAGCGCTCTTCAGTGGTGATTCAAAAACGCAGAGGGAGCATATGTCTGTTTTAATGGGAAATCGTAGTAGAGGCTAAGACATTCTATGATTTTAGAGAGAGAGGAAGAGAGAGCGTAGGATGTATAAATCATAGTAGTATCAATGCTTTGTTTACGTCAATGTCGCCATGAATGACAAAGAAGAGAAAAACTAGCATAACCATCATAGGTCTACCTTTGGAAGACCGCACTAACACGCCTGCTCCTTCATTGCAGTCCACAACAAGAGCATGCGGCGTTTCATATTCCAGCAGTCCAATAATGTTCACTAAGTGCAACTCGTAAAGAAAGAAAACAGAGTAGTTTTCTAGATTCTCTGCCAGCAGTAGTAGAGAAACAGCAGCCGTGCAGGTAGAAGACAAGGTTGCAGCAGCAACATGGTGATAAAAGGTGCAACATGGCAAGGTCTTGTTTTGCTGTAGCAGATGGAGGGGAAATAGCACTAAAGATTGATGAAATAAAAATATTGAAGTTAACAGAATAGATGCATGTTTTTAAGCACAGAATAGAGACAATGCAGGCAAAACCAATGGCCAAAAGTGAAGCCAATCTGCAGCAAATACTGAAGAAAATACAAATGGGCATTGCCTGCACATAGCAGTATCTCGATGGCAATGGTTAAAGATTGATGCCTGGGACAAAGAATTCTGGAGAATTCCATTTACGAAAATTTTAGACTTTGGCTAAGTAAAAATAATAAAATTCATCATTGGAGATCATGAGAAAAACAACGTGCCTGCACCCAGTGGCACCATTGCTGGTTGTACACTTAACTAGGGAGACCTGCACCATTAACGATTACCATTCTGGTGGATGTTGGAATTGCGATGAATGTCTATCTACGAAGATGAAGGTAACATCAACACATCACCTCCTTTGGTTAAAAGAAACCGAAGTTGATGCCACTGCCGATGCCTGCTGTTTCGATGGTGCTGTTACAAAAATGGAGAAGACATTGTTCCAGATGTGAAATGCAGCTGCCACCACTTGTTTTGCTATCTAAAATAATATGAGGAATTCAAGGAAGAAGGGATAGAGAAACAAAGGACAGAACCATCGTAAGTTGCACATCAATGATACCTTGGATTTCACAATGGCAAGTGTTGTTATCGACTATTTTAAGTCCCCTTAACTATAACACAGAAAAATTAAATTAAAATTAATTAATTTAGATATGCATAATGTTAGATATACATATTGCATTGAGAAAAAAGAAAAAAGATATTTTTGGGATATTTTCGGGGTATTTGTGTAACTAAAAGGGGATATTTAGTTAGTATCCATTTTATTACTTTCACAAGAATTACTAGGGCTTAATAACTTTAGTAATTAAAATCCTAAATAAAATAATTAAAATAAATTAGGAGATCCTGAATTTATTTTTATTATGTAGGCTATTGCTTATAAAAGCAATATTTGTAATATTTGCACATGCCAATGTTAGCATGATTTCCTCCTAACTTTATGTATAAGTTACAACTTCCTAACTTGTTGGGCAAGTAATATCCTAACTTGTTGGGCAAGTTATAACTTCCTTACTTGGGAGAGAAGTTAGCTAAGATATTTTGAAATGTGTAACTACCTTTTGATCCTTATAAAAAGGCTTCAGGGGTAAGAAGAAAGATATAGCACTTGGAGCTCTCACTTGGAGACACACTTTGGGTCTTGGAAGAGCATTGTAAAGAAGAAATTGTGAAAGATTGCTTGTAAGATGACTTGCTAAAGAAAAGCTTCCAGCCTCTTTATCATAGTCCTATGAGTTATGCTTATTATTTTTTATTTTGTTTAAATTTTTTAGCTAGTGGTTTACATAGTATCATGCTTGGCAAGTAATTTTGGGATTTTTAGATTATTTTTATAGTTCTTGTTGCACGATAGAAATTTCTATTAAAATTTTTCCATAGAAGCGCTTTTGTTTAAAAGCCTTAAGAGCATTTTAGTAGTGAATTTTATTATTTTGCAACTCATAAGAACTGCTATTGAGATTGTTGTAAGAGAGCCTTTGCTTGTAGTCATGCCGTTGAACGATTCAATAGTCAAGAGGGTTCAGAAAATCTTTGGTATTTTGATGGGACCAAAATAGCTTCTTTTATCTTTAAAGTGAATCTCCATGGTATTTCAATCAGAAATTGTCAAGTTTTTTGAAGGTTCTGCTGAATGCAATTATTGACGTTCATTATCTAGCCAAAATGGATTCTTGTACGTGATAGTTTACGCAACAATTTTTGGTAGCATAGTAGGATTGTCTTGAAGAAATTGCTTATTTGAACCTTGGAAGTTTGAACAATTTGTAGTTATTGAATTTGGTATAGCTTTATTGCAAAGTGTTTACTTGTATCATTTTACCTTGTTTAAATATTTGAGATCTTTACACAAATATGCTTTCTTTTCTATCTATTTCCATTGAATCTTGCTCTATTTCTAGTTTTCTTGTGGAACAATCTCTTTCTCTGGGGAAAATTAGAAGTAGATTCACGGAGTTGTGCTTAAATATTTTTGCAAAAATTTATTTGTTACAAGTAGGTATTATAAGGGCTGCGTAGATTAAGCAATTGAACAAAATAGGAACTCTCAACAACTCATAGTACTTGGCAAAGTTGGATGAATCTCTTTAAGATAAGTCATTTGTAGTTTACGCACAACNTAGTCTGGGACTTGCCAAAACTTGTGAAAAGCTACTATTTTATTAACTACACTCTCTACTTGAGGCTGACTATGCTACGAAGTAGTGGAGAGTGTAGCCCTAGGACTTAGAAAAAAAATCTATAAAAAACTTGCTCCTTGCTAACTATGCTCTCTATGAGAGGCTAACTACACTCTCAACTAGGGTCGAGCATAGTCTCAACACTTAGCCAAATTTGTAGTTGAAATGCTGTAGTCCAAATTTGGTGGTGTTTCATACTTTACATGTACTTAGTTAATATTTATGTTTCCATGCATATTAATGAATTGGCATAATGTTCATGATCAATTTCGAGCATAAACATGTTTTTTCATGCTAATCCCATTAGTATTATTACTTGGTTCACCAAATAGCATAACACTTGGTGATTCTACTAGTGGATACGTGGGTTCAAGATATGTATGGAAAGCTAGGAATGGACACTCATCACTTGTAGGCTATTTTAGACTTTATCTTTCTATTGTGAATTAGATTAAATATTTGATTTCTTTATTATCATTAGAAGTAGCATAAGTCCAAAACAATATCAAGAATCATATGCCTCACTCTGGACTAAAAAATATGTGACAAAGTTACCACTTGTTCAAGTGGGAAGACAAAAAACTATGATCAAGGCATAACAATCTAGATGCTACAACTAGTCCTAGCCATGGAATTTGATCATATCATGCATGAACACTTGTGATTCATATGGTTGGGTATATGGGGTACTCATTTCTCATCACCTTCTAACAACTATGGTAACCTTATAAATCAAATAATATTAAAATATTAAAGTAATCAATCTCCCATGGTTACAACTTAGCCAAAGTGTAATTTCCCAACAAGATAAAGGACCTAAACATTATAAGTTACATATCACATGTTAATTATTGGTATTGTTGTAATAACATATGTCACCAAAGAGAAAGCATCCATAGGAAGGAGGACCATCCCAACTAAGGGAAAAACAACCAAGAATTGAAAGGGATTAAGAATAGCCTCAAGCATAGGCAATTGAAACCCATGCAACAGGACCTCTTCAAGAGGAGCTTGAGGTGGAGTCTATTAAATAGATTCTCCAAGTGGTTGCAACTAAACAATCTCACTAGGATGAGGCACTTGGGCTAAGATCAAACCTTGAGGTCATCTTAATGGAGTCCTACCTCAGGAAAATTGCATCCAAGGAGGTTTAGAAATCTGTGATTTAGGAGATAAATTTTGGAACCTTCTTGGAGTTTTCTTCTCCAGAAGTTAAGATGCAACTTCCAAACTCTCCTATGTGGCCCATCACTTCCAGCTGAGAGTAATGCATGGGAGAGACATATGTATTTTGGAGCAATAAGCAAGTTGATGACATGATTAAAATCAAGGACCTAACTGTGTCCTACTCAATGAAAGCAATCTCTGAGGTCACTAGGTTTCCTAAAAGTAGGGCCACTCTAGCTAAAATTCCAATGTAGGTAGATCCAAGTGTTAAGAAATAATGGACACAACGGTGCTATGGAGTGGATCGCAAGGATTTTGGTGCATTCACAATGGTAGAACATGTTTATTTCAAAATGACAACCTTTCACATCAATCCAATAGTAAGGCCTAGCAAGGTAATTATCTTCCCACCCATGCATGCATTGCTCTAAGTGGAAGATTCCTCATCAACCTTCCACAGTTAATCTATTTAGAGATAGAAAAATGCTTCAAGGAGAACAAAGGTGAAAGGAAGGTACTTCCCTTTCCATGCTTTATCAAAAAATTAACAAAAGAAAAGGCATAGCCCACTACACCAATGACATAGTTCATTATGCTCCAAGCGCTTCCTGGGCAGAGATGATAAAGGACAAAGTGCTTGCAAAAGTGATCTAGAAAGAGGAGTAGTAACCACCACCTCCAACACCCATTCATGAAACAATATCAGAGTCCCATGCTACCATTGCGCACATGCATGAACTCCATGAGTAGCTTCTACAATAGTAGCAATAGTCAGCAAGAACAAGTGGTGGTGATCCATCTATGTACTGACCAACCATGAGCTACCTCAATGAAGTGGCCCAAACCATAAGCCAGATGGAGGGTGAGGTCCCAATATTTTCTACCCAATGAATGCAGGTGCATGTAAGGTCAAATTTGAGCACCTAATAGGTAACGGTGTTCCTCTCGCAATAGTAGGAATTCCTAGAAATCTTTAAGAATTTTTCTATCTTTTCAGTGCATTTGGAGGAGGGTGAGGAGGTAACTATCCTAGTGATGTAGCACCAAGGAAAGGAGATGGTAGTTGAAGTGGTTGATAATAGAGTGGCTAAAGCACTCCATGTGCCTATGGCATCTATACTAGACGTTTTTGCACTTAGAGATGTGTAGACATCGGTAGGCACTGTCAATGGAAGATTAAGTGCATCCCAACATGAGGAATTGTTGGACTAACTGGTTGAAACCAAGAAACCAATTTTGGATGTCTTTGACCTTTTAAATACCATCACTTCTACCCAATTAAAGCTATTCAAGGCAAGGAATAGATACATCATCATGGAGGGACAACTTGAAATAACTAGAGAAAAAAACCAATGTTTGGATACAGAGGTTGCTGAACTACCTCACTAATCCCATGGTACTTAGCCAAGCAATTACATGAGATGAAGCTTTCTGACACCTTCAAGTTAAACTCAAAGAGGATGAGTACACAAAGAAGTTGATGGTCTTTGATCAGTCCTTGGACAATGCCATAATGTACAACATTTAGAAGGACTTGGTCTAGAATCGCCAAGAGAATAAAACTTTGACTACAAAAAATCATTGCCTATGAAATGTTGATGCCCAACAATAATAGATGTCTAAATTCATCCATCAATAGCAGGAGTAGCTTACTAGGATGAACACTGAGCTAAGGAGGTTGGAAACTAAAAATAGAAATCACTTAATGAAGGAGGTCTATGCTTTGCACCAAAAGTCTATAATAAAAATTACTGCTTGGAAAAATAAGGCCCTTAAATTTGAAAGGGTGAAAAATCATTACAAGGTTCAGGTTGGCTTGTAGAAAGAAATTAATAAAAAACACATTCAATTGGTAGAGGAAAAGGTGAATGAGGTTTGAGTAACTCCATGAAGAAGGTGACATGTGGTAGCCTATCTTTGGTGGGTTGAACAAGTACAACAAAGTAGAAATTTACATGAAGGAGATGTAGATCAATGAAATGACTAAATACATGGAGCTTGTCAACCTTTGGTATGCAAATTTGGTAATGCTAACTATTAGAAGGCTATAGTTAGAGTTGGAAAAATAAGTGACTAGCTTGTACTTGTTATATGAGGTAGACTTCAAGAACCATAAAGATACCAAGCAAAAGCTTGAGGTTGCAAATGTGAAACTCAAGGTTCTTAAGGCAAAGTTCATTGATCAAAGATCAACTACTAAAAAATTAGCTAAGAAGATGAATGACTACCAAGAGCTGTAGAATGTACTTAGGGTGTTTGACATTGGATGCAAACAATTTGCTACCTGGTTTGTCAGTGTGAAGAAGCTATTCTTGAAAATGTCGTATCCATGACATATTCCCATTTTAGCCCACATTGATAAAGCAACGTGGACCATGAATGATCCCCAGAGTAAGGAGAAGAAGATGAAGGCTGTACCGCCCGAAATCGTCGGTCCCCGGCTGGAAAGAAAAACAGAGACCGCGGGATTGCGGGACGAGCACAGACGACCCTACCTTCGCCTGAGGGTGAGCTGGAATGCACGAAGGTAGGGCACCTTGGGTGGTCCACACGCGGATCAGACAAGGATTTCCCCGAGCGCCACCAAAGTGTTATACGCTGGGTTAAGCATGAACTGTGTAACGGGCGTAAAACGGGCGAACAGTGAAAATAGGGCGTAAACAAAGTGTGGACAACGTAACAACGTAAAAGAGGCATATACAGCGTAAACAATGTGAACAGGGCGTAGACAGCGTAAAACGTAAACAGGGTGTGTACAGCGTAAACAGTGTAAACAGGGCGTAGACAGCGTAAACAGAGCGTAAAGCGTAAACAGGGTTTAAACGGGGCGTAAAGCGTAAACAGCGCAAGTAGAGCGTATACAGCGTAAAGCGTAAAAGGGCTTAGATAGCGTAAAGTGTAAGTGCAGCGTAAACAAGTTTAAACAGCGTAGAAAAATGTAAACAACGTAAACAATGTGAGCATAAATAGGATGTAAACTGTAACAATGACGCTGTAAGAAAACAGTTTTCGAGGTACCGGTCTTTAAGCAGTTGTGCGTGTACACAAGGCGGACGTAAAGCCTCGGTGGGTGCAGGGAGGCAGCTGGTTCGCACGGTAGGCGGAGCATAGAGACTGTGCTCAGCGTACAGGACTTCCAGCGTGTGAGGGTTTCAAGCTCTGGTTTTACAGCATAATTGCTCTGGGTCTACTCTGGTAAATTTTTGCCGACCTTAAAAATGTGGAAAATTGGGCCTTTTATAGGGGAAGGGTTACCGGGAAAATCGGGTTGGGAGACACGTGGCATGTCGACTGGGCGAGTACAATTTAGAAACATGGTATACGCTGGGCATATACGCTACATTAGGCCGGCGTATACACTGGGCATATACGCCGGACTTGCTGGGCGTGTGAACTTGGGTGGACGCTGGGTGTATACGCTGGGGCGTATACGCTGAAGGATGCTGGCATATACTCTAGGGCGTATATGCTGATGGATGCTGGCCGCCGACTTGCTTCAATTCTTGCTCCTGTTGCACCTGCTGAGCGTACATGTGAGGCGTGTATGCTGGGCGTCTGGCGTATACACTGGGCGTATACGCTAGGCGTAGACGCTGGGCGTAGACGTTGGCACAACACTTGGTAAAAATCGAGTGTTTCAGTCCTCAAGATTGCCATGTGTGACTCCAAATGTAGTCGACGCCGTCTGAGGGTCACAGGGATCTGCTTCTTGTTGGACAAGTGCCAAACTCAAAATTTTTTGTGGCGTTTCATTGGTCCCTCTTTGTTGACGCTTGGAGGAATCGACCCGAGAAGTGTTGACAAAGAAGCGCAAAACACCACAAGTAACTTGATAAAAGCTTTGTCCCTTGCCACTTGACTAGACGTCATCGTACCGTGTTTAGTAGTGTATGGGATTGAAAAAGGTGAGATTGGTAGCAAGTATGAGAGAAGGGATTGTGGAGATTAGTGATTGTCCGAGGGATCATGCTGGGGAAATGAGATGCTCAGGTGTGCGGCATGCCGATCCTCATCGATAGCCATTTTTTTGGCAGACTCGGAATTCAGGCATGCGATGCGCGTCCTTTGGCAGAACATTGCTCTTGGTTAGTGTTCAAGAGAGCTTGTTGTCAAGACCAAAGCCACGGGGTGATGTTTTGCATTCTTTGGAGGAACAGTACCCTTCTTTGGGGAAACTGTAAGTGACGTGCCAAAGCCATGCAACAGGATGTTTCTTGATTGCTTTTGACATGAGTACCTATTTTCAGGGCCGATGCCTTTCTGCTTGAGGCTTGTATGGGAAGTGCCATTTTTTTTTGAACTGATTGTTCTTGTACTCATGTGCGAATATTGTGTTTTGTGCGTTGCGATTGCTGTAATGTTTTGCAGTGTGCAATAGTTTGGTGAACGGATGGAGAGTTTTCAGGGAATGGGAATGTACGGGTTAACGGTTTGATTCAGTCTTGCCAGGTGGATTAATGGACATTGCCTCATCTTGTTGCCTATGATGAAATGCACTCTTGTACGAGCACCTTTGAGCGTCATCCTGAAAACATAACTCCAAGGAGACAAGAAAACCATGAGTGAATAAATGAGCTTAGACTTAAACGGCTGCAGGTGAACAAAAATATTGGGGGCGATTCTGAACACTGAGTGCGGATGTCGACGATGTTGATGAGATTGTGTGCCGATGAGGGATGCAATGATTCTAATGAATGAATATGGCTGTGGAGTGAAGGGTCGGAGATGAACATGCCAGTTTACAGTCTTGATGGACTATCATGGGTTAGTTTTGTGTCGTAACCCATTAGACATTGCCCGTTTAACGTCGTGGTGGATGGTACGTTGCCAGTTTCGAGTCTTAGCGGACCATGCAGAGGCAAGCTAGTTTATAGTCTTAGCGGACTCTGACGGTTGTGATGATGACATTTTACTGTCATGCTAGAAGGATGCTAGTTTATCGTCATTGCGGATACTGTGGGGTATCAGTTTACTGTCATGATGCCAGGACAATGGTGGTGTTAGTTTTAAGTCGTAACCCAAGACTGTTCTGTGGTATCAGTTTATAGTCATAATCCAGGACTTATCTATGGTATCAGTTTATAGTCATGATTCCAGGACTAGTTGTGGCATCAGTTTATAGTCATGATTCCAGGACTAACACGTACCTGAGCTTGAATTTATGTATAGAATGGTTTCAGGAATAAGTGATTGGTTGGATTTGCAAATTCTTTTCCGTCCATGTCAGCTAGCTTGAATGCTCCGTTGTCGAATGCTTTGGTGACCAGGTAAGGTCCTTCCTAGTTGACTGAGAACTTATCTGGGTGTTCTCGAACAGCCTTAAGCATGAGGTCTCCTTCTTTGATGGGGCACTTATGAACTTCATGTCGATGTCGTTGCTGTTATCGTTTTTGGTACCATTCGATCTGATCGAGTGCGCGTACGCACTCCTCCTCCACCGAGTCCAGGTCAATGATGCATAGATCATTATTTTACTCATCGTCGAGAAGTTCGGAAAGCGTGATCCTTAGAGATGGTACCTGTAATTCCAAAGGTAACACAGCTTCTGAACCGTAAACAAGACTGTATGGAGTTTTACCTGTCGAGGTCCGGTGCGTAGTACGGTATGCCCACAATGCGTACACCAGTTGTTCGTGCCATCTTCGTTTACTTTGAGCAAGCATCTTTTTGAGTATTGTGATGATTGTCTTATTTGTTGCTTCCGCCTGCCCATTGCTCTGAGGATAGTAAGGGGATGAAAACGAATGTTTGATCCCTAGACTATCACAAAACGTTTTGGTCTCGGCACTGCTAAATTGTGGCCCATTGTCAGTGATGATTGTCATGGGAATGCCAAAACGGGTCACAATGTTTTCGAGGATGAAGTGGCACACGTGTTTAGAAGTAGTTTTTCGAAGGGGCACAGCTTCTACCCATTTCATGAAATATTCGGTTGCCGTTATGATAAAATCATGCCCGGCGGAAGATGTGGGTGTTATCAGGCCTATAAGGTCCAATCCCCACTTTTGGAAGGGCCATGTGATCTGTGTTGTGTGCAACGCGTTTGGTGGGATATGGATTAGATTACTGTGTTTTTGACAAGTACTACATGTTTTGACCTTGGACAGACAATCGTATTTCATGTGTGGCCAATAGTAGCCAAAGCGTCTTATTTTGGTTGCCATTGCCTTCGGTGCAATGTGTCCCCCGCATATTCTGTCGTGTATTTGTTCAACAATTGTTTGGGCTTCAGTACTATTGACGCATGTCAACAGTATGCCTTCGTAGGATCGGCGACATAATGTGTCTCCTATTAGTGTGTATTCTCTAAAACGTTTGCGTACTGCGTCCTTTTGTGCTTTTGTTAAATGTTGTGGCGTTTCGCCGCGCAGAAGATATTCCTTTACATCATCGTACCATTCATTAGCGTGTGTTGTACTGACAGATGCGATTGGCAACATGTCAAGAGTATTGGTTATGGGCTCGGCACAACTAGTTACGGAGCTTGGTAATGCGTGAAACATGTCAAGGGATATGTTTAAGGCCAAGGTTGCTAATGCGTCTACAACGGTATTGTCATTCCTGGAGATGTGTTGGACGTCGATGCTTTCGAATCGTTTAAGTAGGTGTTTAGCCAAATCACAGTATGGTTGTAAGTGTGGCGCTTTACATGTATAGACGTCTGTGACTTGGTTTACGACTAGTTGTGAGTCCCCTCTGACTACAAGCCGTGTAATGT
>MNCI01025409.1:737230-750435 GCA_015680685.1 Gnetum montanum
TTGGGGGTGTTTCTATCGGTGCTGACTGGGTCCATCGGACCCAACAGTTTTATCTCTCGTTTTGTTGGCTTTTCAGTTTTCGGAGCTGTCGCTTTAGATGATTCGTGTCTTTCCGACGACTCACCTTCATTGCCTGTGCTTGGTTGATCGTTAGATGATGACATGGGTACAGAGTTTAGGGGAGTGGGCTTAGGTGCCCCCAGAGCTATTTGTTGGCGTTCTTTCTCCAAACGTTCTCGCGTAAGCCTGTCTGCCAGGCGTTCTCGTGTGTCACGCGGAGGTGGAGTTGACCTCGGAGTCTGGGATTACCCAGGAACCTTTACAATGTAGGGAGCTGGACGAGGCTGTGCGTACGATTGGGCAGGAGTTTGAGCAGGTAGCCTGACGACGTACGGGGTTGGTCTTGGCGGAGGCTGAGCCTCTGTCGTTGCAACGGCAGGTGGTACTCGGACTATGAAAGGGGTGGGCCGAGCGTGAGGAGTTGGTGTACCTGCGAGGTTAGCTTGAGGGATGCGCACTATGTATGGTTGTTGGCGTGTCATGACGTTAGAGGTAGGCATGGTGGAGGGCACTCAGATTACGAACGGCCGCTGTGGGTTGTGAGGTGATTGAGGTGCAGAGTTAGCGGGGGGAATCTGAACCACGAATGGTTTGTGAGATGTTCCTTGTTTGTTTTCGGGATAGACAGTGTTGATGCGGGGTGTGCTGGAGTCATCATCACAATAGATTGAGGTAATTACGTACAGTGTCTCTTTAGCATTCAGGGGATCTTTATACACCTCCATGGTCTGGTTTTGGGGTTGGACGGGGTTAGCCCCATCGAAGGTGATCTTGCCATCATCGATCATCCTCTGGATGTCCTGCTTTAGGGTGAAGTAGTAATCCGTTCCATGCCCATTACGTTGGTGATAGTCGCAGAAGTGATCCATCCTAAATCCTTTGGGCACGGGCGGCTCATTCGACGTTGCCAAGCTTGGGTTTTGTACGAGTTGACAGAACTGGTCATGTCTTTGGATAGCCGCTGGGGACAATTGCTTATGTTGCATCAATCTAGCCTTTAAAAGTTGATCAAAGAGTTGGGATGGCTTCATTGGTAAAGACGTGTACTGAGAGGGTTCCTTCCTCTCGAAGTTACGTGTACGGTTCGTCGGGTTTTGTGATGATGATTCCGGGGCTGTTGTGGGAGCGGGCTGATAGTAGTTAGTGGGGGGAACGGGTGGTTTGTATTGATGCATAGTGTTTGTTTGCTGTGCCCCCGCTATCGCTGCTACAGTTGCCTTGGCCTTTGCTTTGTCTTTCTTAGTGTGTTGGTTTCTGAAAGTCTGGTACACAGGGTCGTTGCTGTTTTGAGCAGCTTCCTCTATGTTTTTGATTTGTTCAAATGCTTGGTTCAGATCGGGCGCATTGAGGTAATACAATTTGGACTTGAAGAAGTCATTGACAACCCCTTTCAGTATCGTGAGCAGATAGGTTTGAGAGATTGGTCGTGCAACTCGTTGAGAGCTACGCTCCACCTCTGAATGAACTTCTGCACTGGTTCGAGCGGTGCCTGCTTGATCTGCATGAGGCTGTCCATTGTCGCTTTGGGTTTCAAGTTATACTTGAACCTGGTCACAAATTGGTGTAGAAGATCGTCTAGGGAAAAGATGAAATTCCTGGGCAAGGCCCGGTACCAGTCAAGTGCCCTTCCTGCGAGGGACATGGGGAATACTCGTAGTATTGAGTGGGGCCATTCCTGAAGGAGTGCGCACTCTAATTTGAACGTGATGAGGTGGGCGTTGGGGTCTGTCTCCCCGTTGTACTTAGTCAGCGTTGGGAGGGGGACACCCTTGGGCAAAGTCAATGGCGGGACAGAGGAGCTGATAGGGTTGTCATTGTAGAAATCTACTACTCTCAGCTCTCCATTAGCAACGGTTTTGAGGCGTTTTACCTCATCTGTCAATTCTTGCATCAATTTTTTAGCGTCCACCCAATCTTGGGTGCTCGGTGAAGCTACAGGCTGGGGGTGCGGGGCCGCATACCAGCTAGATTGCTCAGTCGCGGGTTGGAAAGCCAAAGGCTGGGTGATCGGCGGTTGTGCCTGTGGGTAGTTAACGGTGGGCGGTGCTAAGGCTGAGATGTTAAGAGAAAAATATTATGGTTGCTGTTGTTGCTGTAGCTGAGGTCATGCTTGAGGAGCAGTGATCAGGGGGATCGCATGGGGCAAGACGTGGTGGTGAGGAATTTGATACGATGACGCCCCCCTTGCTGGCCATTGTCCCGCTACGTTGTATGCGGGGACTCCTTGTTGGGTTGGGGCTGCTTGGGGAGCTGTATGTGTCTAGATATGGGGTATGAAGTGAGCTAATGTAGATGCGGGGATCACATGCGGCATCCCGATCATGCGAGGTGGGAACGTTGATCCCATGCCATCATGAGGAGGTGGTGCTTGTGAGGATGCGCCCGCAGCTGCATTAGGGGCAATTGTTAGAGGGAAGGTGTGAGGTTGAGGATTGCTCAGGAGCAGAATATGCACGAGTGCTGGTGTTTCCGGTGGTGGCATCTGAACTTGGGCGAGTCTAGGGTGTTGTACGGACAAGGCTTCCCCTGTCCCGGGATGGAAGATGGGGTTCATCTGTGCTTGGGGGCTCAAAGTGTGGTATGAGTCTCCCTGCTCAGATTGGGCAGCGAACTCATCTTCTTCCCCTAGCTGAGGCTCTAGCGCGGGTTGGTCCAATGACTGGCTCCTGTGCAGAAGGAGCTGGGTAAAGAGCTCCGAGAATTGTTCTGGAATGGGGATTACGTCATATGGGGAAGGGATGAACTCATGTCCTCCCCTGTAAAAGAGTTCGAATTGTCTCTTTACTTCGATTTCGGCCCGATCCACTGCCAGGCCGGCTTGTATCTTAATGCAGATGAAGTTATACTCATCTTGGGTTATAACGTTAGCGGCTGGATCTCTCCCTTGTAACCTCAAAGACCAACGGGGCCCCATTGTGGATTGCCCTTCCAAGTGTGGTGTGACAGACTACTGGGCAGCCATGGTATCTGAGATGTTAATGTCCTGGGTAGTGGCAGCAATGGTGTTTACGGGATTCATGATGATAGGTTACGTATGTAAAACTGTGTGGCCGGCGTAGACGAATCTGCAGCGTAACTGTGTAGCGTAGACACTGGCGTAAGTTAGCAGCATTTACGCTGGCGTAAGTTAGCAGTGTAGACGCTAGGGCACGTGTGCAGTGTAAACGCTGGAATGCTGACAGCGTAGATGCTGAGAGTCGGGGGTTAAAACAGGGCAACGAAAACGTTGATGAGCGTAGACGCTGAGAAGCGTACAGTCAATTTGTTTAAGCGGAGGCCCTCCTTCTAGTGCCAATTTCTGTACCGCCCGAAATCGTCGGTCCCCGGCTGGAAAGAAAAATAGAGACCGCGGGATCGTAGGACGAGCACAGATGACCCTACCTTCGCCTGAGGGTGAGCTGGAATGGACGAAGGTAGGGCACCTTGGGTGGTCCGCATGCGGATTAGACAAGGATTTCCCCGAGCGCCACCGAAGTGTTATACGCTGGGTTAAGCGTGAACCGTGTAACGGGCGTAAAACGGGCGAACAGTGAAAACAGGGCGTAAACAATGTGTGGACAGCGTAACAGCGTAAACGAGGCGTATATAGCGTAAACAGTGTGAACAGAGCATAGACAGCGTAAAGCGTAAACAGGGCGTGTACAGCGTAAACAGTGTAAACAGGGCGTAGACAGCGTAAACAGAGCGTATAGCGTAAACAGGGTTTAAACGGTGCGTAAAGTGTAAACAGCGCAAGTAGAGCGTATACAGCGTAAAGCGTAAAAGGGCTTAGACAGCGTAAAGTGTAAGTGCAGCGTAAACAAGTTTAAACAGCGTAGACAAATGTAAACAGCGTAAACAATGTGAGCATAAACAGGATGTAAACTGTAACAATGACGTTGTAAGAAAATAGTTTTCGAGGTATCGGTCTTAACGCAGTTGTGCGTGTACACAAGGCGGACGTAAAGCCCCGGTGGGTGCAGGGAGGCGGCTGGTTCGCACAGTAGGCGGAGCATAGAGACTGTGCTCAACGTACAGGACTTCCAGCGTGTGAGGGTTTCAAGCTCTGGTTTTACAGTGTAATTGCTCTGGGTCTGCTCTGCTAAATTTTTGCTGACCTTAAAAATGCAGAAAACTGGGCCTTTTATAGGGGAAGGGTTACCGGAAAAATTGGGTTGGGAGACACGTGGCGTGTCGACCGGGTGCATACAATTTAGAAACATGGTATACGTTGAGCGTGTATGCTACATCAGGCTGGCGTATACACTAGACTTGCTGAGCGTGTGAACTTGGGTGGACGCTGGGCATATACGCTGAAGGATGCTGGCGTATATGTTGGGCGTATACGCTGATGGATGCTGGCGTATACGCTGGGGCGTATATGCTGATGGATGCTAGCCACCGACTTGCTTCAATTCTTGCTCCTGTTGCACCTGCTGAGCGTACATGTGAGGCGTGTATGCTGGGCGTTTGGCGTATACGCTGGGCGTAGACGCTGGGCGTCTGGCGTATACGCTGGGCGTAGACGCTGGGCGTAGACACTGGCACAACACTTGGTAAAAACTGAGTGTTTCAGTCCTCAAGATTGCCATGTGTGACTCCAAATGTAGCCGACGCCGTCTGAGGGTCACAGGGATCTGCTTCTTGTTGGGCAAGTGCCAAACTCGAAATTTTTTGTGGTGTTTCAAAGGCATTGTTGGATGTCTTCTATCTTCCATCAACAATTGTAACTATAGCAAGATAACCACAACCATCACCTCAAGAAATGCATGCACCTGAAGTAGGAGAAGGTCCTTCGAAACCTCAAGAGCCTTCATTTCTTGGGATCATCTAAACTTTCTCCCTCGTCTTCAAGCCATTAGAGGAGTTTTATTGTCATTTTTTGTTATGGTATTTAATTTTATTGTCATGAACATCCATTTTTATAATGATTGTAAATCTATACACTTAGGCACTTAGTATTTAATGTGTTAGGTTGTGTGTCTATAGTTAGTCAATAATCCTATACCTTTTCAAAAGTTTGTAAAGAACCTATTTCTCCTTTTGTTAACTCAAGGAATAGTTTTCATTTAGTCATGGGGTTATGATGAAGCATGAGTCATTGGGTCGCATCGATGACATGTCATTGACGCCATCCCATCGATGTAGGGTTTGGTACGTTGTTGTGTACCCATTGACATGGCATCCTATCATTACCTATAAATGTATGTCTGCCAACCACATTTATGACATCTTTCCATTAGTTTTAGCAAAGCTCTTATAGTTTTTTTCTTATAAAAGTTAGAGTATTTTTAAAGTGCCCACAGTAAGAGTCAAAGAAGTGTATGGATCTTTATTCGAACATTGATATACCTAAGCGCCTCATTGTGAATAGCAATAAAGGCAAGCTTTTTTTATCAAACCTTGCAGCACTTGGAATAGATTAATGTTTCCTTATGCATTTATTATCCATGCACTTTACTTTAATTAATTCTAATTAAATAATTAATATTGTTTAAATAACAAACATAAGTATGACCACTTTGAGCATATGTTAATGCTTGGTAATTTCAATAGCACCTAGCACTTGGTAACCCAGCAGCATTGCATTGTGTTCAATATTTGTATAGAAAGTTGTAATGGATGCTTATGTTATGATTAGTTAAGTCATAGTAAGTCATTAGATTAATTAAACATTCATTAGTCTATTTTCTAGCACTTAGGTGATTGAAATGATAAAAATCAGATGCCTCAATTACACATAACCATACACTTGCACCTCATAAGTGAAATTGAGAAGACAACGATCATGATTTGTAGATTTGTCTCCTAGACCTAGTGTACTTAGAAAGCTAAAGTTTATGAAATTCGATTGAATCACTTTGTGAATGCTAGTTATTTGTATGGTTGGGCATACTGTATACTTGCTACTCATCATTTAGATTAAATTATTAATTTCTATATTATTATTAATTTAGTTTAAGGCCCCAAAAACAACAATGATCATATGCCTCACTTTGGACTAAACGATACATGATAAAACTACCACTAGTCCAAGTGGGAAGAAAACAACCTACAATCGATGCTTAACAATTTAGATACTATACTAGTTCCATCTATGGAATTCAACTGGATTGCATATGAATGCTTGTGATTCATATGATTTGGTGTAGGGGATACCTATTGCTCATCACCAAGTATAATGTTAGTAGGTAAACCAAGAAATAATGCTACTAGGATTACCAAGCAAATATGTGCTTATGATTGAAACTAGTCATGCTCAATCTACTAATGGATTAATGTGTATGAAATTGTAAATATTAAGTAAGTACATGAAAATTCAATTGCATTGAAAAAAATCTATTCTAAGTTAAAGTATTACAATAAATATGAATCAATCTTAATCTTATTATCATTTATGAAATATGTTCAAGCATAATGCTAGTTGAATAAGAGACCATACAATTGGCTTAAATCTACACTGTAGGCTCTCACATACTATTTGCTAAGATAATAGAAGAAAATTGTAGGATTTTGGCTATACTACTAATCAAATAAAGTCAATATGCAATAGATGCTCACATATTTATAAGCAAATATGAAGACTACATCAACACATATGCATTGATGTATCTCAGGCTTCATCAACGCATATGTATCGATGAGGCTAAATCAAAGCATATGGATTGATGTAGCTACAATGTACCAATTAACTAAGATGCATCAATGTAGATGCGACATAGTAGAAGCAATATAGCATCTACAATATCATAGCCAGTTGATACACTAAATAAATAAAGTTTCATCATACCCCCATGATGAGTGGCGAGGTACCCCTACACTCAACCATACGAATACGAGCATCTCACGTGTGATCCAGTCGAACTCCAAGGACTAAGTGCTGATGTGCCTTAATGAAACACTTAAGGTTAATCAATCACTATCTTCCCAAACTTACTTGTATTGTCACAGTTGTATGGTTAAGTAAGCTTGAGGTATATGATTTTTATATCTTTTATTTTTTTAATGTATTATGCTAATAGGGAAGGGTGGAGAGAACTAAGTGACTAACGTTCATTAACTATTCACTAACTAAGTTCTAATTGTCCTAACACCAGTATCCGTTCCCACTTTTCGCACACACCCTGAACCAGTGCAACGCTACTGGGATTAGCAAACGCTACTAGTTACTGGGTTACCAAGCATTACACATGTGCTTGAAGCAATCATACTGAATGCACTTAACTAGGAGAGTCAAGGGTTGAGAGAGATTAATTATCTACAAAATCATTTAAACATCTAACAATAATTAATTCCTATTTAACTTAGTCCACATGCTGCAAGGTTTATCAAAAAGTTCATCTTTATTTTTGTACACAAATGTGTGCTTAGGTACAATTTGCTCAAATAAAGATATGTTCACTTTAAGACTCCTACTGGGGGCACATGGAAATTATTCTAACTTTGGAATGGTAAAACTGCTATAGTTTGGCTAAGGGTCTAAATCTAAGTGAGTGAATAAGGGAAATCTGCCTCTTATTTATAAACATTGCAACGAGCCACGATATCGTGGGGGTGGACATGATATCACATACGCGATATCCCGTACGCGATATTGTAGCTCATCATACCCCCATGACTGAATGAAAACTGATCCTTGAGTTCCTTACAAAATATTGGAAATGTATGGGATTATTGACTTGAATGACACTAACGGTGAATGGGGTGACATGTGAACAGATCATCATTACAATACATGACAAAATTAGTGTTCATGACAACAAGAGTGAATACTATACACATTTGGCATCCAGCCTTATTTGGCAGTTGAGAGAGAAGAGAGAAGAGAGAGAGAGAAAGGAAGAAGTCTGTTGCTACCAACGCCAACATTTTGCTTTTTGTTGTTCATCCATAACTACGCCATCGATCTTGTTCCTTTGCATGACTATTCCAGCACCAGTTCATCCTAAGTGTTTCCTCTAGCACCAATCCATTTTTGTATGATTTCCATCTTTACATACAATATAGTCTCATATTAGAAAGGATAAATAAATGATAATGCAATTGATACCTTGCCTTGGTGTACGGTTTATTGGCTGAGTTGTGATATGGCTAATATGGATTTTGGAGATATAATACTGATGACTACCAAAGGTGTAAGGTGTAGGGGTTAGGAGAAAATTGAAAAAATTTGACTAGGACCCCCATGACTAAGAGAGATCCTCCGATAGCGATAGAATGAAAAAATATAAGGAATAAGAAAGATGGAGAAATAGAAACAACGACAATGTTGATAAAATGGATGTCAGAGATGGAAATGAAAAAAATAGATGTTGATTGCGAAAATTTTTAAGGGAAAGAAGTTAACTGATGCACCAAATAGGAATGCCAATGGGTCCTCCCCAAAGCAGGCTCATGCCCTTCAATGCCCTGATAATCCCACATTCAAAGAGTTTGTAGGCTCTAGAAATGTCATTTGGAAGCAAGAGTTAAAGTCTTAACCACAAGAATTTACCAAAAAGAAAACAATGTATCAACCAAAATATGGATCATTGATACAACCAGCAATGAGGTGGAAAATGGATAATGAATGAAGGAAAGAAGAGAATGGAATGGAGTCTCAAAAACAAGGTGGTGTATAGCCCCTTGTGTAGTTATGATTAATGTAACTTAGTAGATCTCATTCCAAATCCAGCCTCAAACAATCCACATCCAGTGACTTCACATTAATACATTTGGCCAATCCATCCACATGAAGTAGCAAGAATGCTTACGCCAAAGAGTCACAACCATTCCAAAGAAACAAAAAAAGAGGAAGTAGGGAGCAAGAAAGGGCCATAGGTAGAGGGAACATGTTTATTTAATTCCATAACCAATGCGTGTATTTTGTCTAAGGGGTGTGCTTTGAATTCTCAGTTTTCTCTTCTTTTCTTTGCGTGAGAAACACACCATGCAAAGACTTATTATTTTTATTAGCTCAGCTTCCCAATAATGGAGCAACGTCGGAATGGTAAAGAAAACTCAAGAAGAAAATATCCAAGAACGTAAGAGAATGGCTAGCACAACTACATCAAATCCCCTTGAAGTCACACCCTTTTCAATCCTTGAGTGCTTCCTCAGTTTGAGAAATGCCTAGTCACCAATTCGTTGATAGTTCTTATTATTAAGAAAGGGATTGTACATTTCCAAGCCAAGAGAGACCATAGAAATTCATGGATGCATGGATGACATGGACTCATTGCTTGTTATATCAAAAGATCCATACCGTAGTGTTAACATTATATCTCAAAGGTAAAAATCAAACATTAGCAATCAATTAAATACAGTTCATACCACCATCAGGAGCACTTATTAGGTGACGATCCTAACAAAATAAATAAACAAACACACAAAGAAATAAATGAGTATAAATAATGTTGCAAAACAAAAACAAGATAAGTTAAAGAAAGTTGTAAAACAAAAATGTGTAAAACAAAAAACTTAAAAAGGAACTGAGGGCCTCAATTGATCAGCATAGGTGGCCATCTCCCCCATGACTGAGTTGGAAGGAGGAGATCCAAAATAATGAGCAAGGTCATCCATTCTCCAAGGTATTATGTGCATTGACTATTCTAGATTCCTGGTAAGGTTTGGTCTGTTGCACATTGACTAGTAATCTCTTATCGGAGTGCCTGTTTGAATTTTTTAGGAGTTCCCAACTTCTCCCAATTGATGTTTTTAGGTTAAGGTTTGGAAGTTGGTGATGCTCTTACTCCAGTGTATCTATGCTTTCGATGTGAGTGCAAGTTGTTCCCTCAGTTAGTTCCATGCATGTTTGTGAGTTTCTCTCTTGATCAGTTATGAACCACTAGGTGTCTTCTTGTTGGGTGGTTGCTACATACAGGCACTTTTGTATGTTAATTCCTTGTGCACACCTATTGCATGTAGGGAATGCTGAACATTCTTGTATGCAATCACACCCTATATCACTGTATGTGATGCATGGAACTTTCTTCTTCTCAATCTTCCCCAAAGTGTTTTCCTTAGATATTTCCAGGGAAAGATCATGAATTCCTAGGTGCACATTTATGGTACTTAGCCATGCCCTTCCCATGATTATTAGGAACTCCACTTTATCATTATTTACTTGTATCACTAGGAAATTAGCTAGGTATGACCACCCACACATAGTGGTAACAATGTCCTCCACCTATCCCAAGGGAATAGTGATGGACTAGTCAGCCAGCTCTAGTTAAATGTTACTCTTTTTTAATGGAGGTAGGTTTCAGGCTTTGTACATCTCTTATGAGATTAAGTTGACTCTGAAACTTGAGTCTAGAAGATCTTTACAAGGTTCATTCCCAGTGACTTGAAGATAAATTAGGGGGCTTCCAGGATCAGAGAATTTCCTGGGAAGGTGGCCCACCTTGATCCAGTCAATAACAACATGTGTTAACATAACCATGTGCGTTGAGCTCGGTTTTTGATTTGAAGGGAGCTTTGAAGCCTTATTTGATGGAGAGGCGTTCAGAGGTTCAACCGCTTGTGGTTGTGAGGGCTTGGTTGGGCTATTGGTTTCGAAGAAAGGTCTTCTCTTTGTACAGTTATCAGAACCAGTAGCAGGTTGAAGGTTTACGGCCCTCGTAGCATTGTGTTGCTATGGTTGAGTGGGAAGTTCCCCTTGCATTGCTAGAGCGGGTGGTAATGGAGCTATCAGTGTGAGAGTTGCGGATGGATTTGGAGGATGGTATGTTTATGGGTTATCTCCCCTAGGAGAGGGAGTTTGATAATACTACTAAGCTTGGTAGTGACATTGTGATGTCACATGACCAATAGAGTCATGTGGGGAAATTGGCTGTTGCACGTAATAGCCATATGGATTCGATTGCCGATAAAGATATTGTTGCCTTAGTGGTGGCATCCCCCATGACTGTGGGTATTGCCACTGTTGGTGTTTCTTAATAGGTTGTACAGAGTTCCACTTGGATAATATGTTAAGGGTTGCTAGAACTGCCTTGGATTACCTTGGGGATAAGGTAACCTTTGGGGTGCTTGTTGTTTGTTAAGTCGTGGGTTGAGTGCATACACCCCAAAATCTTGTAGATGTGAGATTACTGGGCAACATCCCTTAGGATGGTCATATTGGCATATCTCACATCCACCATCATTGTCCATATTAGAATCCACAACCTCTTCGGTGATGGCCATTTTACCCTTACCTTTTTTATGTGCATTTTCCATGTCCGTCTTTTTCTTTCTGTCATAGTCACTACCTCGCTCCCTAGATTCCTCTACAATTTTAAGGATAGTTTCAAATCTACTATCTAGGGAGTCCCACATTTGGTCTACCTTTATCGATACTTCAGTTGTTAATTTTTGAAGTGGCATAGTTTTCCTATTCACCATCTCTTTGAGTGGTGACTCTTCCTCCTCCTCATAGAATCTCACTCCCCTTTTTTGGAGGGAAGGATCGCGGTTGTACTCTTCCGCACTTTCTCTTTTATGTAGCTCCCCTTCTTCCTTGGCTACTTGCTCTAGCAATCTATGGATCTAATGGGACCTAAGCTTTGATAATCTTCCTTGGTCATACATTCCAAGGGTTCTCCTTATTTCATGCCTAAGTCCATCTACAAGATGGCATAGTCGATCTTGCTGCGAGTAGCCATGGCTTGGGCAACGATGTAACAATGCATAATATCGGCCCATGGTAGCATCCAAGGGTTCATGACTTCCCTGCTTCCATCCTTGGATTTTCTTTCACAGGTTGAACACCCATGAGTACATTTGATACTTATCATTAAACAGTTCTAGCATCGTACTCCACGTTCGAATGGATTCTGGTTCTAAGGACAGGTACCACATTTTTGCTTCTTTTACTAGTGTCCTTGGAAATAACTTTACTTTTTACCATTCGTTCTCGATATTCTACAAGGCACATGCATTGTGAAATTCTTATAAGTGGTTTTGAGGATCAGCATTATATCCCCCCTCAAATCGTGGGATGTTATTCATGTCTAACCTCTTGATCCTACTATCTTTTTGGTGCCTTGTGGGGATTCTCATAGCCTCTATGATGTCTAACATGCTTCTAGTTATGAGTAGGGGTTCTTCATGGTCATCTCGTTCATAGAATTTGTGATGTCTACACGGTGTCCTACTCTCCCTTCTTCCATGCCTTGATTCCTTAGATTGCCCTCGTCCCTATTCTCAACTCTCTCATCGAGGTTTCTCACTCTGTTTACTTTTATCCTCATGGTTAGGTTCCTTATGACTGTGTCTTGACACTGAAGGAGAGGGTGAATGTGATGATGAAGGTGAAGAAGAAGGAGAACCATCACCATGATGATGTTTCCTACCTTCTCTTTAGTGGTCTCGGCCTTGATCATGATTACGATCAGAACGCCTGCCCTTATCATGTGTTTTTGTTCCCTCGTTGAACACTTCATGTTCATTGGTTTCAAAACTAGGGTTGTGAACTATGAAGTGTAGGTTCTGATACACTACCTCCTGACCATTTTTAGGAGGGGGAACATCAATTGGTGGGGATCCTGCTAAAGCAGGTTTACCACCCTCAATTTTGCTCAAGACATGCAGAGCGTTATGGGGCCACTTACCCTTCAAAGATGTATGATATCTCTCCTATTGCAAGTCCTTTTGATGTTGTGCTTCTATGGGATGGTAATTCCTTTGTGTCATGATTGCATGCAATGTATTCTGTGTACAAGGATGACATGCCTATTCATGAAAGAGCAAGAAGGAGCATGTTGGGGACTGATTGGTCTGGAGGTAACACAATGTTACCTTTCAAGTGTCTCCAATGCAGTTGTTTATCTTGATGGAGAATAAAAGTAAAGTCAGGTACATACTCATCCTGATGAGTATATACCACACAGAATTGTTGAGGGACTGGAAGATCTTGGTTAGGTGTGTTGTGCTACTGACTATCTCTTATGTTGGTCCTAGGCAGTGAAATACTCTTATGTGAAGAAGAAGAGATCTTTGTTTTGTTTGGTGTGTGATTTTCCATTATCTTATCTTTTCTTGATTAACCCTAAGGGTTCATTCTAGCTTCTCAATGATATGGATGATTTCCTATGTTCTACATAGCGCACAAGCAACTAAGTCCTTGGCAACGGTGCCAATGATGAGTGGCGAGGTACCCCTACACTCAACCATACGAATATGAGCATCTCATGCACGATCTAGTC
>MNCI01025409.1:752556-773796 GCA_015680685.1 Gnetum montanum
GTTAAGTAAGCTTGAGGTATATGATTTTTATATCTTTTATCTTTTTAATGTCTTATGCTAATAGGGAAGGGTGGAGAGAACTAAGTGACTAACGTTCATTAACTATTCACTAACTAAGTTCTAATTATCCTAACACCAATATCTGTTCCCACTTTCTGTACACACCTTGAACTAGTGCAACGCTGCTGGGATTAGCAAACACTACTTGTTACTGGGTTACCAAGTCTTACACATGTGCTCGAAGCGGTCATACTGAATGCACTTAACTAGGAGAATCAAGGGTTGAGAGAGATTAATTATCTAGAAAAGAATTTAAACATTTAATAGTAATTAATTCCTATTTAGCTAAGTCCACATGCTGCAAGGTTTATCAGAAATTTCGTCTTTATTGTCGTACAAAAATATGTGCTCAGGTACAATTTGCTCGAATAAAGATTCGTTCACTTTAAGACTCCTATTGCGGGCACATGGAAATTATTCTAACTCTGGAATGATAAAAATGCTATAGTTTGGCTAAGGGTCTAAATCTAAGTGAGTGAATAAGGGAAAGCCACCTCTTATTTATAGACATTTCAGCGGGCCACGATATCGCATACGCGATATCCCGTACAAGATATCTAGGCTCATCACCCCATGAGTTACTAAAAGCTTCTTCTTGAGTTGTATAAAATGAATGAAATTCCATTATAAAAATTTTGGGTTGACCAATACTAGATTAATTAGAATTATAAAACTTGACTTTCACATTACAAAATTTTACTCCAATGGATTTATTATACAATGATAGAAAGACTAGATTGACATCAAATTTTACAAAACTATACAAGTCTTAAAAAATCCATTGATGATGAATATTCATGTTATCACTAGTGGTGGTAGTTTTTCTAACCTTGGTTGTTATGTTGATACTTTTCCTTTTATATAATTTTTTTTAAGAATGGACTAAAACTTCTTCTCATTAACCCATGGGTTTTTAGGTAGAAAACATGTGATGTTTAAGCTTTAACTCTTGTATCTACTATTTGTCCAGGAGCATGCCCTCCTCTGTCCTCCTCTTAGCTTCTTTTCTTTGCCTTACAAAAGATCTTTAACCTTAGGCATTTATTTAGGCATAAACTATAATCACCAAAGGATCTATGTGTACTTTCTGAAATCGCCAGTGCAAGGCTAGAATGAAATAGACACCGAGAGATTTGCAGACGGGCACAGAAGACCCTACCTTTGCTTGAGGGTGAATTGGAACTAACGAAGGTAGAGTACCTTGGGTGGTCCACACACGGATCAGACAAGGATTTTCCCAAATGTATGCCAATATGCAACACATTGGGTTAGTTGTAAATGGCATAATAAACGTAAACTAGAGCATAAACATACATGAATATAAGCAAAAAGGTAAACAAGAATGAATGATAAAACTATAACAAATCTTGACCAGAACATGAAGCAACTTTATTGCAAAATGGAGATTACAGTGCACCAGTCTGAACACAGTTGTGGATCTAACACAAGGTGGATAAAAAGCCCCAGTGGATGCGGAGGGATGATGGTATGTTGGTTTGGACTGTAGGCCCAGTGTGAAGGCTGTATGGTCAACACTCAGGGTAGAAGTCCAACGTACAGGATTCGTGTCCAGATTTACCGAATCTCCTAGTTGTAAAAAAAAAAATTATCGTCCCCACCTTGATCTAATGAAAAATTGGGATTTTTATGAGATCTTGGGTGCTAGATTCGGATCTGGAAGGATATGAGTGGCCATGGGTGAGAAAATTTTGGGTCAGATGACATGTGGCTGTGTTGCCCGGATGCAAAAAATGTTGCAATTATACAGCGTGCTACATGCCAGCATGTACACGTTGGGCGTGTGAACCCAGTGTACAGACTTGACCAACAAAAAAGAATTGAACTTTACAAATGAACATTATTGTTACAATAAAAAATCTTGAACTTGGCCTTTGGATTTGGGATCTAGTGTCATGAGAATGCTGCCTATGGATTTTCAGCTCATTTGGACTTGATCTGACATGGTTTTGGAAGGCTTCAACTGGTGTACACTGTGCTGCACGCCTAGCATACATGTTGGGCATGCAGGTCAACATGCAGGTTGGCTAAATCACCTGATCGACCTGGCTTTTGGTTATTCATGCTAGGCATGTAGAGTATGTATGCTCAGCATGTAGGTCATGGAAGTGCATTATTTCAAGGTTTAATCTTCATTTTTGGAAGCCTGGGATGATGCCTGATAGTTGTCTTTCCATTGGGAGTCGATTTTAGGTGGAGATCTTGTTCTGGGGTGCCTTTTTTGAGAGATCCTTGATGGTGCATGTTGGGCATGCACGTTGGGCATGCACACTTGTGTACATGAATGAAAATCCATCATTTGGAGCCCAAAACTCAATTTTCAGAAGATTGAGAGCTACTGGGGACCTTGGGGAAGGTCTTGGGGAATCTAGATGCTTAATTCTGGTATGTTTGGCTCTTCTTTGGGTCCCAAAAGTTTCTGCATGCTGAGTTACACGCTGGGCGTGTAGGCCCATGTGCAAGAAGTATACTTAGCTTTGGCTAAGTGTTTTGAGCTTGAAACTTGTAGTTCTTGTTGCTAGATGTTGATGTAGTGTCCAATGGATCTTGCAGAACTTTTTCTTGCTTGATTCGACTCTGTTTGATGCTATTTGTGAAGTTCGCAAGTTTTGGTCATACTGGGAAGCATCATGACGTAGCTCGATTCTTGTCCAAAAGTGTTAGGTCCAAATTTTTGTGGTGTTTCATTGGCCCCTCTTTGTTGATGCTTGGAGGAATCGACCCGAGAAGTGTCGACAAAGAAGTACAAAACACCACAAGAAACTTAGTAGCATTGTCCTTCGACACTTGACCAGATGTCCTCGCATTGTGTTTAGAAGTACTTGGGATTAGGAAATGAAGTTTTGAGATGATATCTAGAGGATATGTTTGCAACTGTGGGATTGGGAATTAATTATGGAATTGTGCAGGTGTAGGAGAGGAGTGTTCATCAGTGCTAAAGACCCATGTTGGTTCTCGTCGATGGCTAGTGTTCGGTGGACTTGGAACCACGACATGAGGTGTTCGTGCTTTGGAGGAATAAGACTCTTGTATGAGGTTTAAGAGAACTTGTTTTCAGAACTAAAGCCATGTGATGAGGTGAAACATGATGGTTTGAGACATGAGTATTTCTTCCAAGACAACTGCCTTCCCGCCTGGGGCTTGTATGGGAAGTGCCAAGGGTCTTGTGGTTCATTTTGCTCTTTGCTCTTTGATCTTTTCTTTTCTTTTTTTCCTTTTTTCTTTTATTTTTCTTTTTTTGTTTTCATTTCCTTTTTTCCTCATGGTTTGATCTTTTGCTCTTTGCTCAAAGTTTTGGGGCGTACTGGGTATATCTGGGAACTATAACCGAGTAGGAAAGGGAACGACAGTGTTGGGAAAATGGAGAATGTATTGGGAACTAGGAATGTACTTTTGAACAGATTGATTAACCTAGTTGCGTGTGTTAGAAACAATGTGGCACCATGTCACCGTGATGAAGTGTATCTGTGTACGAGCACCACTGGGTGTCATCTTGCAAACACAACTCCAAGAAGACAAGAAAGCCACAATTAAATGCAAATGGAGGCACCATGTGAAACTTAAAGCAAACAAAATGAGCAGCAATAGTGTTGTTAGAGCTGGTGTGATGAATGATGTGGTAGGAGTTGATGAAGAAATGTCATGAATTATAGCAGTAGATGAATGTGCCAGAGATGATCTTGCCAGTTTATAGTCTTAGCAGACTATCATGGGTTAGTTTTACGTCATAACCCATTGGACGTTGCCAATTTATCATCATAGCGGATGGTGCGATGCTAGTTTATAGTCGTGGAGGACTATGAAGAGGCAAGCTAGTTTATAGTCTTAGCAGACTCTGGTGAATGAGTGTGATAGTTTAGTGTCATGTGGGACAGAGCTCTATGGTGTCAGTTTACCGTCATGACGCTAGGATGTTCTATGGTATCAGTTTACCGTCATGACACCAGGACGAGCTCATACTTGTTATGTTTAAACATGAAACGACTTAAGGTATATATGGTTCATTGGATGCGCAAGCTCATTACCATTTATATCAGCTAGCTTGAATGCTCCATTATTGTATGCTTTGGTGACCAGGTAAGGCTCTTCTCAGTTAGCTGAGAACTTGTTCGCGTGTTCATGAACCACCTTAAGTACAAGGTCCCCTTCTTTGATCGAGCGCTTATGAATGTCATGCTAATGACTTCGTCATTGTTGCTTATGGTACTACTCTATTTGATCAAGTGTTTGTGTGTGTTCTTCTTTCACCGAGTTGAGGTCAACAATGTACAATTCATTATTTTGACCTTCATCAAGGAGTCCATGATCCTCAAGGATGGTTCCTGCAACTCCAGAGGTAAAATAGCTTCTGAACCATAAACAAGGCTATATGGTGTTTTACCTATGGATGTCCTATGCATAGTCTGATAGGCCCATAATGCGTATACTAGCTGCTCGTGCCATCTTCTCTTGCTCTGAGTAAGAATCTTCTTGAGCACCGTGATTATAGTTTTTTTTGTGGCTTCTTCTTGTCCATTGCTCTGATGGTAGTAGGGTGATAAAAACAAGTGTTTAATACCTAGGCTCACAGAAGATTTTTGTTTCGACACTGCTGAATTGTGGCCCATTGTCAGTGATAATAGTCATTGGGATGCCAAAACGGGTCATAATATTTTCTAAGATGAAGTTACATACTTGTTTTGATGTGGTTTTCCTAAGAGGAATAGCTTCTACCCATTTCATGAAGTATTTGATCATGGTTATGATGAAGTTATGCCCTGCTGAAGATGGGGGAGTTATTGGTCCAATGATGTCTAACGCCCATTTCTAGAAAGGCCATGTGATTTGAACCATATGCAATTCATTAGGTGGAACATGTATAAGATTACCATTCTTTTGACACATATTGCACATCCTAACATTGGAGAAATAGTCGTACTTCATATGTTGCCAATAATAGCCTAAATGTCTGATTTTTGTTGCCATTTCTTTAGGCACTATGTGCCCTCCGCATAATTCTTCATGAACTTGTTCCACAATGGTTTGGCCATCGGTACTACTAACGCATGTGAACAAGATATCTTCGTAGGATCTACGACATAGTGTATCTCCTACTAGTGTATATTGTCTAGAGAATTTTCATACTACATCCTTCTGAGCATTCGTTAGATATTGAGGTGGTTCACCATGTAGAAGGTACTCTTTGATGTCATCGTACAATTCTATAGTGTGTGTCATGCTAACAAATGCTATGGGAAGTTCATCGAGAGCGTCAGTTATGGGCTTGTTGCAACTCGTGATGGAACTAGGCAATGCACGAAACATGTCCGATGAGATGTTTAGAGCTAACGTGGCTAATGCATCTACGATGGTATTTTCATTTCGAGAAACATGTTGCAGTTCTATATTTATATACTGTTTCAGCAAGTGTTTCATCAAGTCATAGTAGGATTGTAGATGAGATGCTTTGCATGCGTAAACGTCTTTGACTTGGTTTATGATTAACTATGAGTCACCTCTAACTACAAGACATGGGATGTTTGAAGCCTGTGCTACCATGAGGCCCCTGAGGAGACCTTCATACTCTGCTACGTTATTGGTACAAGGAAAGTTAAATCAGTGAGCAAAGGGTTGGATCTCCTCGGAGGGATATGTGATAACGGTGGCATCACTTCCCCCTCAGGAGGTGGATGCTCCATCGAAGTTTAAGATTGCATCATAGTTACTGGGCGCTATGTCAATTGTGCTTACGTTTTCATCTGGAAACTCTAGATTAATCATTGCTTGATCTTGTGTTGGTGATGCAGTCATCTGATTGACTATAGCTTGACCTTTGATGGATGATTGGGCTATGTAATGCAAGTTAAATTCAGCAATCATTTCTTTCCATTAGGATATCTTATTTGATTCGTATATGTTGTTTGTGATAGCTCTAAGCACATTGTTCTTACAAATTATGTTGACTTGGTTTCGAAAGAGATAATGTTGCCACTTCTTTAAAGAAAAGATAAGGGAAAGGCATGATCTTTCCACGTCATTGTAACGTTGTTCATGGGCTACTAATGCATGGATTAAGTAGTAAACAGGAACCTCAATCCCATCATCCCATTTCTGGAAAAGCATAGATGTGATTGATGAATCCGACGTGGCAAGGTAGATGTAGAATGGTTTATTGTTCTGAGGTGGATAAACTATTGGTAATTGAGTGAGTGCCATTTTGATATTGTCAAAAGCTTCCTGGCATTGTGGGGTCCATTGAAAGTGCACACTCTTGCATAGAAAATGATTCATGGGTTTCAATTTATTGGTCAATTTTTCTATAAAGCACCTAATGAACTATAATCTACCTTGTAGGCCTCGAAGTTCGGTAAGGTTGTTTTGTAGTTGCAAGCTTGTGATAGCCTTCACCTTATTGGGGTCTACTCGAATCCCTACTTCTAAAACTATGAATCCTAGCATTTTGCTTGATTTGATCCCAAAGACACATTTTTTGGATTTAGTCTAAGCTCATATTTTAAAGAACGCTTAAGTACCAAGTCTAGGTCTTGTATGTGTTGCTCTTGTGTCTTCGATTTAACTGCTATATCTTCTACATAATCATTGAGAAAATGAAGGAGGTAATTACTAAGGATGAAGGTCATCGCTCGTTGATATGTAGCACCAGCATTCTTTAAACTGAAGGGCATCATCATATAACAAAACATCCCCCATGGTGTCATGAAGGTTGTCCTGAGTTGATGTTCAGGGTTAATCCGGATTTGATTATATCCTGAGAAGCCATCCATAAAAGATAACAGTGCATGCCCAGTGGTTGAGTCCACCAATTGATCAATACTAGGTAGAGGAAAGTTGTCTTTTATCGTCGCTAAGTTGAGGTCCCGGAAGTCAATGAATAGGCGAATGCTTCCATTCTTCTTCGGGACAATGACCATGTTGGATACCCAGTCAGCGTAGTCAACGACCCGAATGAAACCATCTTGATAAAGTTTGGTGATCTCATTGCGAACCGCCAATGCTACCTCAGGCTTAACTTTATGTGCTTTTTGTTTCACTGGTCTTAACTTTGGGTTGAGTATGATGTTGTGCTAGACTATTCGAGGGTCTAGCCCAGGCATGTCAGTGTAAGACCAAGCAAATGCCTTGATGTTGCCTTTTAGCATTGTTGCTATGTCACCGAAAATTTGTGGGTCTAGTAAAGTACTTAGTTTTAGTATCTTAACTTTGTCATTTGGCATAGTGATGGGGGTTTCAATTAATGGATCCTCGGTGATGTTATCGACTTCAATATCCAGTGATTTCGTCATGGTCTGAAAGCATTCTATTGTTTCCTTTGTCAATGCCACAGAGTTTTTGTAAGTCAATGTGTCTAAATCAATGGACTTCCTAATCGTCTCCCGTTGGAAGGGTCTGTACGGTTCGTTGATGAATAGTGGTGTGAAATAGTTTCTTGCTATTCATGCTTGCTCCTGCCAAGCCACAGGAAGCAACGTTAACAAAAAACAGGGGGGGAGGGTTTTCTAGTTGTTTTATGACACCAATTCAAATATTTAAGTGTGCTCGAAGTATGCTAAAGTTGGTTCATTGTCTCACTTGGCCGCATGGCGGTTTAAGGCTATACCTGGCCAATCGTGGTAGTTCAGGGCCTTACTAGGCTATTCGTGGTAGTTTAGGGCCTTACCGGGCCGTACTTGTTCATTTATGATTTCTAGTTGATTGTACGATTTGTAATCCTTGTTAGGTGTGAGACTACAAGATGAAGAGTATGCACCAAGGTGTTTAGTTTGGACAACAAGAGTCATCGTGCGAGGGAAGATTTTATGTGGATGATGTTTAGCCTAGTACATAGTTATACATTTTTTTCTTTACTTCAGGTTTTGTTTATATGTATTTTTATTTTAGTTAATCATTGTATTTACTATTATTTTATTTGGAGTAAAATACCCAAAAATGCTAATTTCCTAGAGGGTGAGGTGGCATGAGCAATGTGGAGATGTATAAAATTAACTTAAAACACATGGTAGCAAGCATAAACCCCAAATTTAAGCCAAAGAGAAAGAGAATAGCATGAACCTAGGCCAAATCTGAAGCATGAACCAAAGTTCAATATGAATCTATGCTCAGCATAAAATCAAACGCAGCGTGAACCTAAGCCCAACGTGAATCTATGCTTAGCGTGATGAGGAGGCAAATATCAGGTGGTACGGGCAGGGAAAGGCATAGATAAAGTGCAAAGGAGGTAGCAAGGGTAGCATAGATCAGAGTGCGATGAGTCAAAGAAAAGAGTTCAGCGTGCATGCTCTGGGAAAACCCTCACCGTGTAGGGTGGTTGAAACCCCAGCGTGAACATGACATGGAGGATTCAGCATGAAAAGAGCTGAAATCCTACCTCTAACATGAATCTTCCCCTCCACTTGGCAACCCTCAGTGTGGATGCCTGATAGGAACCTTCAGCATGCATATCTTTGGGCCAGCGTAAAGCCCTTGAACGTAGTGTGATGGGATGGGTAAGAGAAAGCGAGCGAAAGATCAGGGAAGAAAGGAGCCTAGCTTGACCTTTATCGAGGAGAGCGAGGCGATGCTCCGGTGCTTGCCCAAGCCCATGGCTCCATCATGGTCTGGATCAATGCACCGGTAGACTCTGATCCTCTGTCAAAATTTGTGTTTTTGTTTATTGTTTTCATCAATTTGCGTTCGGTTTCCTTTTCTCATTTCGTCGCATAGAATTTTTGTGAGGCCTAGCCTATTTCTTTAGCGTAGAAGTTAGTGTGTAGGCCAGTGTCCACCTTTGTGTCTTCATGTACGGCAAGTTTTGTGTTTGGAAATCTAGTGACATGCTCAGTGTGAAGGGTGAGGGCCAAAATGCTTAGCGTGCAGGGTTTGCATGCTAAGCATTCCTAGCATGTGCACACCAAGCATTTCCAGCGTGTAGGGTTTGCATGCCAAGCGTGAACCTTGAAAATGTTTTCAAGTGCTGGCCCTAGCATAAAACCTATATTGTTTTGTGCAACTTATTTACCTTGGTTCATGCATGCGTGTAGATGTCATAAACCTTTCCTCCTAGTGGTGGAACTTGTTGGAGTTCTAGCGTGGTTTGGGCCTATTGATTCTGATGAACTGGTACTTGATATGACTATCGATCGAAATGGGGTATGGTTCAAAATGGATGTCAGCAAATTCCTTGCCTTCATTTTACAAGGATTCAATGTGGTAATATGGTATCACCTAAGTGAACAATTAGCACGGAGTGTCCTTGAGACTATGTTACCGGGATCCTCAAATGTCATAGTGGCCTTCATGGTTGATGTCGATGAGGGATTATCCACGGTTGGGGATGGTCCCTCTAGAGGGCCCAGATCCACCCGTCCATTGACACGTGTATGGGACCTATTATCATGTAGCCCTCACAATGTCAATAGCACCTTATTCCTAGCCTCTCATGCACATACTTTGTTCCAGAATCCTCCTGGAATGGTGTACAGGGTTGAAAGGTAAGGTTGCTTAATTTATCATTTTTGCTTTGATGCTTAATGGTTGTTCCTATTTTGAGCATTGTTCTTTTGCAGGCCTCGATTTGATAAAGAAGGAGTATGCATAAGTGATGATGGACTCCCATTGGCTCATACCACCTTAGAGGTTTTCATGGCAGGTCCCACTCTCTGCAGTGCTGTGTTAGCCCAGACCAAGGGTGAAGTTGTCTATTTTCACAAATGATACTCCAAGGCTTTTGCACATTGCGAGGCTCGGGGGTGGCTACATTGTGATTGGTCCCATAATGGGCCAATTTTCCCATGCGATGTTGATTTGACTTCCATTGGTCTTAATCCATTGTCTAACTGTAAGTAATAGTATTTTTGACGCCTTACATTTTTTTGTTTTGCTACCTCATTGGTTATATTGATTCCATGGTTTTACCCTGTGCGTACAGTGGATGTCACCCTTGGTGGAGTCACCATCACAACTGGGTAGACTGAGGGCACCCTATCCATGAAATTCAGGGAGATCAACGATGCACAACAATGGCTTCATGATAAGGCACTACCACATATTATTAGTTGCTTAAGTGCTAATGGCCTCATGGAGTTGTTTACTACTTTAAGTCCTGATGTCTCTATGACTGAGATGATTGCGATCATTGATTCTTTCAACGAAGCTGTTACTTACTATAACACTCGCATCAAGGGGATTAAAGTAGCTTTCCATCTATCGGCAGAGTTTTTTTTAGACCTTTTCGGTGTACCGACAGATGGGGTTAGAGTGACTTTGGATAGAGCACAAAAGAGGTCCATGTTGTTCATGAACTAGAGGATTGGCTGGGTATACTGAAGGGTGCTAAAGGATTCCCTATGCAGGGCAGATCGAAAGTAACTGAAGTGAATGAGCTATAACCACTATTCAGAGCATGAGTGTTTCCTAAGTTTCTGTCCCAAGTGAAAAATTTTGCGGTAGAATCTGTGTGTATCATGAGCATGATTCTGAAGACTGAGGTGCATTATAATTGGGCTTAGTTTTTACTCTCAGGTTTCCATACAGAGATAGTGAGATTGCATTTGAACATTGAGGTGCAGTCCCATTTTACCTTTGCATTCTTCACCGGTTACCTACGCCAACTAGCAGAATTTCTAGTAGTTCACATGGGTAATGAGTACGTGTTATGGGATCATGGCCAAATATCTCGCCCAAGGATTCGCCACTTATTTGAGGTGACTAAGTCTCAAGATGCTCCCGAAGGGATTGATGAATCGGTCTTTGTTACAACGAGGGGGTCATCTGGTCATTCAATTCACATGCATGACAGTATAGGGTTGGAGCCAGGCAATGTTCCCTATATTGCTAGGAGAGCTGATCGAGTAATCAAGGAGACAATCGGGAAGGTGAAATCTAAAGTTCAATGGCCTAAGCGCTCTAGAGAGGTTGCTCCAGTCATAGATGAACCAAAGGTGAAACACATACAGTTTAAAATATCTGCACATGGTAAGTGAGCCTGATTCATTCATTTATCTTTATTTTATTATTGTTATTATTATTATTATTTTTCTTGGGCATTTGTGCCAGATTCATGTTGAACTTATGAATGTCATCAAAGCCAACTCCTGAAGTAGGAGGAAAGGGGTTAGCACCGATCATAGAGGAGGAAGACGTCCCAACCAACCAAGATGAGGAGGATGGAAATCCCCGTCCCCCTGAGGGAAGAAACGAAAGGAGTGGAAGTCACCATGGAAAGAGATCACGCTGGTGATCAAGCTGAAGCTGACGAGATGTTTGATGATTTTTTCGCAGGAAAGTTAAACTTTGGCAATCCTCCGAATCCGGAAGAGGAGAGGGATTTCGGTATGTTCTCCATATTATGTTTATTTGAGTTTTGAATTGTCTCATTTCCATTATCTAGAGTTTTGAATTTATGTTTTTGTTGCCAAGGCACAGATGTCGAAACCAGGATGACTCCTAATGTTCATTCGGAAACACTTGCGATGAAGACTCCAATGGGAATGACCGCCGAAGTTGGTCCGTCTCCTACAAATGAGCCATTTACTTGGATCGAAATGCCAAGTAAAATGGATTTTGTCCTTGGTATCGTTGATGAGGTAGTTGATCGCATCCAACAAGCTCATCCTAAAATAGGTACATATGTTTTAAGAATTTTAAGTCTTTCTATTTTTGCATCTGTTTCTACTATCTGATGTCTAATGTATATTCTCCTTATATTGATAGGTCCTAAACTGAAGTCGGATCCATCCGAGGCCATTTGTATTAATAGCCTACTTGCACTACCATCAAAAATTGAGCAAGTGCCAAGACAGATCTATGATGAGGTGGCCGAATGTGTTGTGCAAAATGCCAAGTCTCTTTAGACCTGTAGGCATTCCATCAAAAAGCTATGGTTGCGAATTCAGGCAGGGGAAAAAGAGACTGCCAAACTATCAGTAGAGCGAGATGACTTTAATTCATGCTATGAGTTTTCCTTCGCAAGGTTGATGGGCGATCGCTCTTGGTGAACCTTTGAGGTTACTTATACCAGATATTGGAATCTATTGAATCGCCAAGTAACTATGACTTGGGAGCTAGCAGAGCGAAAGGCACAAATTGATTTGTTGAATCTGATGTGTTAGGATTGGAAAGCTTTCATTTCTAAGGTGTGGAAATGGGGCCAAGATGAAAAGAATCATAAGTATCATTATAAAAAATCATTAAAGGAGATATCCATAGAGAAGTGTCAACTAGAGATGTTTGTAGAGGGTTTAGGCCTACGATCTTTGTTTGATGCCTTTGCTAGGCACACTATAGTAGAGATGGAATCTTCCAAGAGAGTAATCACTACAGCTTCTAGGGAGATCTCTGTAGGTGAGTTTCCTCTTAAACGTCCTACTTGCTCTACTGTGGACAAAGGGAAGGCCTTAGCCAATATTGATCTAGGCCTTGATGGAACTGACTGGGCCAATGTCCCTAAAGAAGAAATCCTTCATCGGCTAGAGTTTGGTCTACGAGGATCCTCTTTGGTAAGTGGTTTAAACTTGTAAATTTCTATTTATTTTAGGAGAAAATGTTATCCCCCCCCCTTTTTTTGTTTTTAGGTGATTATTTCCTTTTATTATACTTTTTTTTACAAAGTCATGGCGATAACGGCGACAAAGGTGGCCCCAATGGAGGGGAAGCTCATGATGCGGGGGAGTTTGAGGGGAAAGCCCCTCTTGATCCTGATGTTTAGTTTTTAAATTTGGGGTTATCATTATTTATGTTTCTATGGGTCATAAATAGAATTTTTTGTTTTGGGTTGTGTATGAATAGATGCGTGAACTTGGTTAACTCTTGTAATCGTCTATTTACATATTTATATATATATTTTTTGTGGTTTTCACATTCCAATTTTGTGTGTTTTCTTTTGTTTTGTTGTTTAAGAATAAACATGAAATAAAGTGCAAATATAACCTAAATGATAACTGCACTGTAGTAAACATAAAGGAAAGTGTAACTTGTACTGCAAAGATGTAATCTTAGAATGTAAATTGGGCATTTAAACATTTGAGACAAACGAAAGTAAACTTGTTCTAGTTTAAGGCCATTTTGAGCCATACATACGTGCCTGTGAGTTTAAAGTCATGACAGACTACGACGTAACGATTCTAGTTTAAGGCCATTTTGGGCCGCCAATAAACTGGAGGGATGTCAACTAATATGATGGGTTTTAATGCAAACCGGCCATTTCTGACCGTGGCTAGTTTTAAGTCATTGCTAACATGCGATAGTTTAATGTCATTTCAGACATTTGTAGTTTAGCATCATTTTGGAGGAGTAGTAGTTTAACATCATTTCGGACTAGTGTATTTTGTTAATTGTTTAATAACTTTTTGATTTTCTTCGTTTTTATATTAGGAGTGGGTTTAATGGGTACGATCCGATACTCGGCATCTCCTTCGCTAATTACGTTGAATGGTAGCTGTAACCAGGAGACGTTTGGCAAAGTAAGCTCTGAGTCAGTATCTGCGGATGTTTCTAGGTTAGGTGGTGTTTCCTTGGTTTTTGAGGGACCACGATTTATGTGTTGGTCATCAATTTGGGTTTCATTTGTTTCCTTCGATATGGGCTTTTCAGATATTTTGTCAAGTTTATGCTCATGTGGGGCGTTCCCTTGTTCAAGCTCCTCAAATTTAACTTCGGAGCCTTGATTTGCTTCCGTGTAAGATGAGATGGTGGATGTAGTAGTATCCCCATGCATAATGATTTCACCCCCTTCATAGGGTAAGTGGATCTCTTGATGAATGGGGGAAGACACCACTTTTAGCTAGGCTAACCAGGGTTATCCCAGAATTAGGTTAAAACTGGGCATCTCATTAATAACTGCGAAGTCTGCGGATGTGGGGAATCAATCCCCTGCTATGAAGTCCAAGGTCAATGTACCTTTAACCACTACTCGTGACCCATTAAATGACTTCAGGCATGTCGTAGATGTTGGTTTGATTAATTCTATAAGCCCTAACTATTCAATGATGGGATAAGGCACTACGTTTGTGGCTGCTCCGTCATCTACATGTACTCGATGTATTTTGAACTGATTAACTCGTATGGTTATAAACATGGGTTCGTGGGTGACGTCTCTAGTTTTCTCATCGATCTTAATGTTTTCGAGATGAAAGCCTAATAATTTAGGTTTAGATCCTTATCATGTAGACATTACTGTGTGTATATAAGGTTCATTTGCGGGTAGATTTTCACTAACTAGGATCGATGTTAACATTTGTACTAAGGCTTCGTGACGAACTAGTTAAGCTAATATGAGGTCGTACAAGCTTAATGATGTATTCTTTTGCTTAAGGGCTTGCATAACCTATGTTAGGGTGTTAGCTAAGTCTTTACCATTGGGTAGATTCTTGTCCATAGCCACTTGATCCATTGGGCCTAACAGTTGTATCTCACATGGGGTAACTCTCGTGTTATTGTTCATGACTATTGGGTTTAAAATGTGTTGCATTCTTGATTTTTCCTATTTATAACTCATACTTGGCTCATTGTTAGAAGGATCCATAGGTATTGTGCTTAACGGAGTTGGTTTCGGGGGCCCTAGTGCAAGGCGTTGGCATTCCTTCTCCAAGCGTTCCTTCTCCAAACATTCCCTGGTAAGCCTATCTGCCATGCGTTCTTGCATGGCTTGTGTGGGAACATTTGGGGTTGGAATACGGGGTTGTTTTGGGACTCGAATGAAGAATGGGGTAGGACGGGGTTGTGTCTGAGGCGTATGAGCTTGGACATAAGACTACCTAGGCACCTTGACCACAAACGGGGTTGGGTGATTTGTAGTTGGTACCACTGTCATAGCAACTGCTGGTGGCACCCAGACCACAAAGGGAGTGGGCCGGTTTGATGGTGTCATACTAGCGTTTGTATCAGCAGAGGGCACACGAACAACAAATGGTTTGGTTTGGAGTGATACTTGTGCTGTTGCCACCGCAGGAGGTACTCGGATGACCAATGGTTTTTGCAAGGTAGGAGGATCGTATGGGGAATATGAAGGTTGAGGCAATTTTAGTGCAGTAGAGGGAACTTGAACTACGAAGGGGTTCTTTGGTGTTTTGTAGTTATTATCTGTGTAGATGGTGTTAATTTTGTATGGTGCTTCTTTAGTGTTTAGAGGATCTTTATATATTCCCATGGACTAGTTCTGTGGTTTGACCGGGTTGGCCTCATCAAAAGTGATCTCACCTCCATCAATCATTCATTGAATGTCTTGTTTCAAGGTGAAACAATAGTCGGTGCCATGCCCATTATGTTGGTGGTACTCAAAAAACTGGTCTAGTCTAAAGCCTCTTGGAACTGGGGGCTCATCCGGTGTTTCCAAGCTTGGGTTCTCGACCAATTCATAGAATCGATCATGTCTTTGAATTGCCATAGGGGACAATTGTTTATGTTTCATTAGCCCAGCCTTCGAGAGTTGGTCAAATAATTGTGAAGGTTTCATGGGCAATGGTATGTATTGAGAGGGGTCTCTCCTCTCAAAGTTTCTCGCATGACTCGGTGTAGCATTTTGTGATGTGGACGGTCCATGTGTAGTAGCAGGAGTAGGTCTAGTATAGCTAGTAGGGGCGGTAGGTGGTTGACCTTATTATCTCGTACCTGTTTGTTGAGTTTCTGTTACTGCTGCTACTGTTGCCTTAGCCTTTTCTTTGTCTTTTTTAGTGTGTTGATTTTTAAAGGCTAAGTAAGTAGGGTCATGGCTATTTTGGGCCACCTCTTCTATGTTCTTTATTTGCATGAAAGCTTGGCTTAGAGTGCACGCATTTAAATAGTACAATATAGATTTCACAAAATCATTTACGGATCCCTTTAGGATGGTGAGCAAGTATGTTTCGGGGATTGGTTCATGAAGTTTGTTTAGCGTGGCACTCCATCTCTGAATGAATTTTTGTATAGGTTCAAGTGGTGCTTGTTTTACCTGTATCAAACTGTCTAAGGTTGCTTCAGGTTTTAGGTTGTATTTAAACCTTATAACGAATTGATGTAAGAGATCCTCCAAAGAGGATACGGAGTTACGAGGTAAGGCTTGGTACCAGTCTAATGCTCTGCCCATGAGGGACATGGCGAAAACATGTAAGATTGCATGGGGCCATGCCTGAAGCAATAAACATTCTAGTCTAAACGTGACCAGATGGGTGTTGGGGTCTCCTTCCCCATTGTATTTGGTTAGTTGAGGCAAAGAAACTCCTTTAGGAAGGGTCAATAGTGGTACTGAAGAGCTAATAGGATCGTCTTGGTAAAAGTCTAATACCTTAAGCTCTTCATTGTTGGATGTTTTGAGGAGTTTTACCTCATTAGTAAGTTCTTACATCATCTTTTTGGCTTTGGCCCAGTATTAGGTGCTAGGTGAAATGGAAGGTTGGTTATGTTGTGTAGTATGGAAGTTAGATTATTGTGCTGTGGGCGGGAAAGAAGAAAGTTGAGTGGTTGGAGGTTGCGCTTGTGGAATATTCATGGTAGGTGCTACTAAGAGTGGCATACTGTAAGGAAAGGGTTGTTGTTGTTGTTATTTCTGTACTTGAGGGATGTTGATGGGTGGAATTGTAGGAGGTGGTATGTTGTAATGAGGGGGTTGATGTGGTTGCATGCCAGCCACAGCCCACTGTCCAGTCATGATTTACGAGGGAACACCCTGAACTTGTTGAGTTGAAGTGGTGAGGGTGTTTCTTGGGTTTGAATTTGTGGTATATAGTAAGTAGATGTAGAAGCAGGTATCACAGATAACATCCCAATCACTTGGGGTGGGAAGGCCACCCCTACATTAGTTTGAGAGGGGTGTTTTTTGGGTTGTGCTTGTAAGAGAGGGGGTAACGTGATGATGGGAGGAATAGGGGGGATGGGTATATTGAATTGAGTGTTGGTCATGGGGAAAGTGGGAATAAGAGTGGATGCTTCCTGTTGAGGCACTTGTGCTTGAGTGGTTTTAAATGAATGGAGGGACATAGTCTCCTCTGTGAAAGGGTGAAATAATGGGTTCACGTAAGTATGTGAACTGAGAGTATGGTACAAATCCTCATGTTCGGACTAAGCTGCAAAGTCATCCTCCTCTTCTAATTGAGGATTTCTTATGGACTAGTCTAGAGACTAACTCATTACTAGGAGGAGCTATGAGATGAGCTTAGAATAGTGATCTGGAAGAGGGATGATGTCATATGGGGAGGGGATGAACTCATGTCCTCCCTTATGAATTAGTTCATACTGCTTCTTAGCCTCCAGTTCAGTTTGATCTATTGCCAAACTGGCTTGGATCTTTACACATATAAAATTATACTGTTCTTATGTTATGACATTAAATGATAGATTCTTTCCTTGCAGTCTGAGAGATCAGTGAGGTTCCCCCGGGGTTTGACCCCACCGTGGGCCCCTATGGGTTGCATAATGGGTATCGGCATTGCGATGGGGTCAACAATATCTGAAGCGGGCTTGGTTGAAACATTGGTATTGGCAATATCCTTGATGAGAAGGTACTAAGTGTAACAAGGTAGATGGGAGATAGTGTCAGTGTACACAAGTGAAAATTTGACCAAGTATGAAATGGGTATACTTGTTAGCATATACCCTCAATGTGTAGATTGGATGCATAGTGTATACCTAAGTCTGGAAACATGCAGACTAGATGCATAGCGTATACCTAAGTTTGGCAGCGTGCAGACTGGATGCATAGCGTATACCTAAGTCTGGAAGCGTGCAGACTAGATGCATAGTGTATACCTAAGTCTGGCAGCATGCAGACTAGATGCACAGCGTATAGACTGAATCCCTGATGTATGGGCTTCAACAATCAGCATACAAGATGAATAGGTAAAGTACAGCTAGAGTGGACAGTGTGCAGATGGGCTTGGCAGTGTATACATGCTGAGATTGCAGCAGATTTGGCTAAATAGGATGCAGATATGAAAGGTTTTAAAATCAGATCTATGCTGACAAGGTGTAAATCTAGGAAAGCCAACTGTAGATCATGAATCAAAGAGAGCAGATCTATGAGATGGACTAGCGGATCTAAAGAGATCTACGGTGGATTAGAGTAGATTTAAGTGACGAGATACCCTCCTTCTAGCACCATTTTCTATACTATTTGAAATCACCGATGCAAGGCTGAAATGAAACAAACACCGAGAGATCTGCAGACAGGCACAGAAGACCCTACCTTCGCTTGAGGACGAACTGGAACTAACAAAGGTAGAGTACCTTGGGTGGTCTGCACGCAGATCAGACAAGGATTTCCCCAAACATATGCCAATATGCAACACGTTGGGTTAGTTGTAAATGGCATAATAAACGTAAAACAGAGCATAAATGTACAAGAATATAAGCAAAAAGGTAAACAAGAATGAATGATAAAACTGTAACAAATCTTGACCAAAAAATGAAGCAACTTTATTGCAAAATGGAGATTACAATGCACTAGTCTAAACGTAGTTGTGGATCTAACACGAGGTGGACAAAAAGCCTCAGTGGATGCGGAGGGATGATGGTATGCTGGTTTGGACTGCAGGCCCATCGTGAAGGCTGTATGGTCAGTGCGCAGGGTAGAAGTCCAGTGTACAGGATTTGTGTCCAGATTTTTTCAATCTCCCAGTTGTAAAAAAATTATTGTCCCCCCCTTGATCTAGTGAAAAATTGGGGTTTTTATGAGATCTTGGGTGCTAGATTCGGATCTGGAAGGATATGAGTGGCCGTGGGTGAGAAAATTTCAGGTTGGATGACATGTGGCTGTGTTACCCGGGTGCAAAAAATGTTGTAATTGTACTGCATGCTGCATGCCAGCATGTACACATTAGGCATGTGAATCCAACGTATAGACTTGACCAACACAAAAGAATTGAACTTTACAAATGAACATTACTATTACAACAAAAAATCTTGAACTTGACCTTTGGATTTGGGCTCTGGTGTCATGAGAATGCTGCCTGTGGATTTTTAGCTCATTTGGACTTGATCTAACATGGTTTTGGAAGGCTTCAATTGGTGTATGTTGTGCTACATGTTGGGCGTACACGCTAGGCATGCAGGTCATCATGCAGGTTGGCTGAATTGCCTGATCGACCTCACTTCTGGTTGTGCATGCTGGGCATGCAGAGTATGTATGCTCAACGTGTAGGTCATGGAAGTGCATTATTTCAAGGTTGAATCTTCATTTTTTGGAGCTTGGGATGATGCTTGACAGTTTTCTTACCACTGAGAGTCGATTGTATGTGGAGATCTTGTTCTGGGGTGCCTATTTTGAGAGATCCTTGATGGTGCATGTTGGGCGTGCACACTGGCGTGCATGAATGAAAACCCATTATTTGGAGCACAAAACTCAATTTTTAGGATCCTGAGAGCTACTGGGGACCTTGGGGAAGGTCCTAAGGAATCTAGACGCTCAATTTTGGCATGTTTTGGCTCATCTTTGGGGCCCAAAAGTTGCTACACACTGAGCTGCACGTTGGGCATGCAGGTCCGTGTGCAAGAAGTATACTTAGATTTGGCTAAGTGTTTTGAGATTGAAACTTGCAGTTCTTGTTGCCAGATGTTGATGTAGTCTCCAATGGATCTTGGGGAACTTTTGCTTGCTTGGTTTGACTCTGTTTGATGCTGTTTGTGAAGTTTGCAAGTTTGGGTCATACTGGGAAGCATCATGACTTAGCTTGATTCTTGTCCGAGAGTGTTAGGTCCAAATTTTTGTGGTGTTTCACTATGTTAGTTCTAGAAATTTTTTCCTTAATGATTAAACACTTTTTTGGATTCTTAGTTAACTTAAAATTTGGAAAATTTAGTATTAGGCTCAAGGAGATTACAAAATAATGTTCACAAGGCTTTNAAATCATTTGATTATTATTACTATTAGTTACCATAATGTTTGAAAATGGGGTGCTAGAAAAATTTCAATAAAAAAAAATCCTTAGCCTCAATGATAAATCAGCTTAACTTTAAAAGTTTAAAATTTTTCAAATAACTAACACTAAAGATCTAGTGCAAGATATTATAAATACACAAGAATATTCAAAATCATGAGATTTCAAAAGGGTTAGGAAATATTCAATTTGGAAAAAATTTAATGTAAAAGCATTAAAAATTGATTGAAATTGAAGAGAAGTAGGTCTAAAATCATGCATATATTTAGATAAGTTATCCATGGTGTCCTTGAAGATGTGAGGTTTGGGTTCAGAGCCATGATTAATAAAAGTCACATAGGTGAGTCCTCTTCAAAGTAGGCTTCTTCCATAATGCTCTTGCATAACACTTCTATAGATGTCTGTGGGTGATGAGAAACAAGTATACCCTACACCCAACCATACAAATCATAAGCATGCACTAGAAATTTGATCAAATTCCATGGACTTAGTTCTTAAGTTTGCTTATAGACAAAGACTACAAATCTAAAGGTCATTTGATCATTGTCTTTCTAGCTCTCACATGTGTATGCTCTTACGTATAGTTAAGTATGAGTTAAGACATATGATATTTATTTCTATTTGCAATTTTATAGATTTTTTATCTTAAGTGCCAAGTGAAATACTAAATGATGGATGATTAATTATTTTAATTATCTAACATCTCTAAGGGCTAACTATCATAACATAAGTATTCGTATTCACTTGTTGTACACATCCTAAAATCACATTAATACTAATGGCTTACCAAGTGAAAATTACTAGGCATACCAAATGGCCACTACTGGGATTACCAAGCATTATACATCATGCTTGAAGTGGTTGTACTTATGTGTTCATTATTGATTATATTAATTACTTCAATTGCTATAACATGGAATGCAAAATAAGTTTACAGTAAAGTGCTAATTAAGAAAGTGTTGGCGACCGTTTGGGACGCGACCGCCAACGAGTGTCCTCAAACAGGATTTAGGTGCCCGCTGGTCTCTGGCAACACCAAGGCCCAGATACCTCCAAATAACTCAGTAGTTAATGTGAGTATGTGTGTGTGCTGTTGCGGCGTGCGGTTGTGTGCAATGTAACGATTGCGTTGTATATGTTGTGTATAAACTAACAATGACTTACTTAAAGGGATTCAGCCAACTTTATCAAGTACTGTGAGTTGTTGTAAATTTCCTATTTTGTTCAAACTACCTAGTCTACGCGGTCCCTATAATACCTGCTTGTAACAAATAAAATTTTGCATAAACATTTGAGCACAACTCCGCAAATCTACTCCTAATTTTCCCCAGAGAGAGATATA
>MNCI01025409.1:780122-824285 GCA_015680685.1 Gnetum montanum
TTAAATGCCTTAACAAGGTTTTTCAGCTTGTGGTAGTCATTCATTCTCTTGGCTAGGTTCTTAGCAATTGTTCATTGATCAATGAATCAACTTCTAAGAACTTTAAGCTATGTGTTGGCTATCTTCAACTATTATTTTCTCTCTTCTTGGTGCTTGAATTTTACCTCATATAAGAGGTAAGAACTAGCCACTTGTTTTTCTAATTCTATTCTTAGCCTCTTTGTGGCCAACATAGCTAGGTTTGCATATTAGAGGTTGGCAAGCTCTATATATTCTATCATCTTCTTGATCTGCAACTCCTTTAGGTGTATTTCAACTTCATTGTTTGCATTTAAGCCATCAAATATTGGCTAGCACACATTGTCCCTTTGTTGGAGTTGCTCGAGGGTCTCATTCATCTTTTCCTTGGCCAATTGTATCTCCTTTTTGTTCACCTCCTTGAGGAGCCCAACTGGGTCTCTGTAATGATTTTTGATCCTTTTGGATTTTAGGGCTTCATTCTTTCAGGTGGCTACCTTGATGGCTATTTTTTGGTGAAGTACTTAGACTTCCTTCATTGAGAGATTTCTATTTTCTATTACCAACCTTCTCAAGTCAAGGTTCACCTTAGCTAGCTACTCTTGTTATTATCAAATTAGCTCAACATATGATCTTTTTGTTGCTCAACCTTACACAAGTGATGAATGTTCTTGGGGAGGGGCAAGTTTTCTTTATAGACTTGAGTCAAATCCTTATTGATGTGAAAATTCAAGGCTTCTGATAAGGAGGTGTCAAATACCATGGTCTCCTTCACATTTTCAACCTCTTTGATTCTTTCTTAAAGCTATTGAAAATCTTCATCTCATATGAGGTTTGTGTTGAGAATGGAAAGGTTAGAGAGATGGCCTATAACTTCACAACTTTAGTATCCAACCATTGGTTTTCAATGATGGTTGCCTACAATTGGGGATTGGTAATGATTAGTTTACCCTTTGTCGTAGTATCTCTAACTAGATTACTATGATTTCATCTAGGAGATCAAATATGTTTGAAAGTCATTGCCTAGTTCCCATCAATCTTCATAACACCTCCTCATGCTGAACTATACTTAACTAATCACTTATTACTCCTTCAGATGCTTGAACATCTATCATGGTGGAAATGTCTGGTACTATTGCCATAGAAGCATTTAGGATGCCAACCACCCTATTAACCACCATCTCCACATATGTCTCTTGTCCATGGTGCTATATCACCAAGACAATCATTCTCCAAGCATATTTAGAAAGTCACAACATTCCAAAATGTCTCAAAGAATTCTTGTCCAAGGATGGATATCGTAACTTCTCAGGTGTTAGGATTCATTCTTGAAGGTGTCTATGTTTATTGTGTTGAGAACAAGGTAGTTTCCTCTAGCCAACTCATGGTCCTCATGTTCTTGTTGAGATGGCTCAATGCTATATGGTAAAATGATGATCCTTTACCACCTACCAAATATTACTATTACTATAGTTACTACTCACAAAGCTTTGGGCATCTCTCTGTAGTTGCACAAACTTCTAGTGTGATCTCCCCCATAGGTGGTGGTGATGGCCACTCCTCTTCCTATAACTTTGCAATTGCTTTTTCTTTTATCATCTCCTGCCAAGATTTAGTAGATGCATGATGAAGTGTATCATTTACATAGTGCACTATGCCTCCCCTCTTACAGAGTTTGTGCATGATGCAAGGAAAAGGGAGTGTCTTCCTTCCTCTCTTATTTTCTTTAAATTGCTTCTGTATCTCTTGATAGATGAGCTAAGGAAGGTTGATAGGAAATTTATCACTTAGAGAGATGCACACATGGGAAAAGAAGGTTGTGATCTTGCTAGGCCTCACCATTGGATTTAGGTGATATGTTGTGACTGTAAATCCTCGTACTCCTTGCAATCAATGCCATAACAACAATAGATCCGCTCTTTCTTGGCTTTAGGATCTACCTGGGTGAATATATTTGTCAAAGTTATCCCAGTGTTAGGTGAACCAAGGACCTCCATGATGGCCTCAACTAAGTAGGATATGATGTTGTCTTTAATTTTAACCAATGCATCTCTCTACTTATTATTCCAAAATAGGTAGGTTTCCTCCATGTACCATTCTCCACTAGAGGAGAGAATGGGCCACATAGGAGACCCTTGTAATTATGTGTGGACTTCCTTGGGCACCACTTCTAAGAAGGGTCCAAAGTTGAGTTCTTGAAGAATTAAACTTTGAACCTCCTTGGTTTAGATCTTTTCAAGGCAAGCCTCTATTAATGTAACCTCTAGGTTGGACTTTGGCCTTGGTGCCTTACCTTACCTAGATTGGTTGGTTTAGTGGGTATCTGTAGAATAGATTCCATTTCAGGATCCTCTCTAAGAGGTCCGATCACAGGATTTGCTTTGGCTTATTACTCTTGAGGCTACTGTGGTTGTTGGTGGCCTCTTCCTTCTCATGGCTACTTCTCCCTTGGTTGGAAAGGTTCCCCAACTAGTGCTCTCCTCTTTGGTACCATCTATGATCACAAACGTAGCCAAGGATTAGCAATTAATGTATAACATTTAGTTCCTTTTTGATACCTTTCTCATTTGGTTAGGTTACACTTAGGTTCATTGATGATCTTGGTAGGTTCATTATTTTATTCATTAGCGACCAAAATATTTGTTTGTAAATTTAACCCAGTGTAAGAAAGATTTTTAATAATATTTTAATGGTTAAACCTTGGGGAGTTAGAAAAATTTCTGAATTTTTTTTATCATAAACCAAAGTCTTGTGGTCTTCATGATGTAAAGCTTACCTTTGATAACTAGGGGGATCAAAAAATGAGGTTAATCAGACAAATGTTGTGGAAGTTAAAGTGCTTGAAAGGTCTTTGGGCTCTAAAAATGGAAAAACCTCCCCTTTTGTTGAGATGAAAATGTAAAAAAATGACTAAGTGAGGACACATATATATAGCATTTTTGTATTGGGTCAATGGGGATGCATCAACATCGTTATTTGTAATAATTTTCCACATAGAAAACTAAGTAATTTGAAAGAGTTTCAAGATGAAATTAGAGTCCAAAGGAATCTAGAAAAGCCTAGACTAATGAAAAATCATGGAAGAGGACATGAGATTAGCTAAGAAAAGGAGATTTTGTAGAGAATTAAATATGCCAAGGATTGTAAAACTAGATGTTTATTATGTAAAATGATGGAATTGAATGAAAAATAACTAAGGGAAAGGAATTTTAATGGAGCCAAACCAAAGAGTATGCAAGTCAGTCCTTCCCATAACAAGCTCATGCTATTAATGGCCATGCATGCCCTTATACCTAGAATTTTGTAGGTACTAGGGATGATTAATGATCATGGATCCATAAAAATCAAATTCATATTAGAAATCATTGAAGGATTAGTACATACCACAAGATACACAATAATTAACCATGATAGGAGGTAGTGAGGTGGTCGATGAAAAGAGTTGAATGATGGAAGAGAGAGAGAATGGTAATAGAGTCTTGCATTCTAAACATGTGGTTAATGTGACCTAATATTTCCCCATCCTTATTCAAAACTAGGTCCATCCACTTTAAGTGACTTTGCATTGACACATTTAGACTGTTTGACTCTTTAAATCCATGACCACCCCCAAAGGTCACCCACCATTTCAAATAGAGAAGAAAAGAGAAGTAGGAAGTTAGAAAGGACCTTAGTTTGAGGGGTGCCTTTAGGTATGGGTAACATGTCTTTCTAGCCCCATAACCAATTCTTATAATCCATTATTGTATCTAAGGGATGTGCTTTGAATTCCCATGTGTTTTTTCTCTTTTTTTTTTTTTATGAAAATCACACCTTACAAAGACATTCTTCTAGTTAGTGATTGATAGTAGGAATGGTGAAAGATTAATGAGAATACCCATAGAAATCAAGAAGGTAGTTAGGTACAAAAGGTAATAAGTCCCCTTGAAGCCACACTCATATCTATTCCACTTTATTCATTCTAAGTCCATTAAGTATCAAGGTTATTGATTCTTTTATAAGTTGTAGTTAAGAAAGGACCTCATGCTTGCAAGATGAAAGAACTCCATGTAGTTAAGAATGCCATAGGAAAATCAATGTTCCATTAATTGATGTCATAATAAAAATGAAATCCAATTATTGAGTAATCAATCCAAACATGAAGTATAGTTCAATTGAAATTTGAGTAATTAGCATCCATATTAAGTGCTAGAATCCTAATGGGTAATAAAGAAGAAAACACATGTAAGAAAAATTAAACAAGGAAAAATATGTAAAATAAGTTTCAAAATTCTCAAGAAAATGAAAAACATATAAAGAATAGTGTAAGGTAAAAAATGTTAAAAAACGAGGGAGACATTGCAAAATATTAGCATGGATGACCATCTCTCCCATGACTGAGTTGGAAGGGAAAGATTTGAAAGATAGAATGTGCTTGTACATTAGTTGAGGTGTTCTTGCCACTAGTTACCCTTAACTCCATGAAAGGTTTCACTTGTTGAATGTTGACTAGAAACCATTTGTCTAGTCTAGAACAGTGATAAATCATCATGGCCCTAGATGAAAAAGTTGTATGAATAGTATAAGATCCTTTCCATAGTGTTTGGAATTTTTTGTATTGAGGTACATGCATGGGGTTCCAGTAAAGAACCTTATCTCTAGATTGGAATTTTACTTTCCTTATCTTTAAGTCATCACATTGTTTGGTGTGTGCCTTGTGCACTTCATTCATGAACAAGGCTACTAATTAGTTTTCATCTAGCACATTTAATGTCATTAATCTTTCTCTTTGGGCTAGACTCAAATCAAGGTAAAGTTTAGAAGCCATTGAATTATTTCCTTGTTGGTGAATTTTCCTTGATCATTAGCTTGGGGGTGGTATGGAGTTGTAAGTTTGTATTCTACCCCCAAGCATTGAATTAGTTTCTAAAAAGTTGCACTTTTAAAATATTCTCTATTATAAAAAAATAGTGTCCTTGGCACACCAAACCTATTATCACATTTTTTTGGACAAATTATGCCATTGTAGAGAATGAATAGTTAGTGATGGTGGTGGCTTAGGCCCACTTAGTGTAGTAGTCAACTATGATGATGATGCATGTCTTTCCATTGAACATGAGGTTCAATGGATCCCATAAAATTGATGCCCCAAAGATTGAAAGGTTCTAGTGGTTAGATCCACTGTTGGAGTCCTTCCATCTATGTAGTCATCCCTCCATATCTTTGGGATTTGTCACAAGAACCAAAGAACTAATGGAAAAATCTGAAGATCATTGGCAAGTAATATCTTGCGATGAGAATTTTAATAGAAATCCTCCTCCTAGCATAGAGGCCCCCACAAGGGTCTTCAAGAGCATCCTAGAGGACTCAAAGTTTATCAGCATCAGGTACACATCATCAGACCAAGCCATCAATACAACTCTTGTAGAGGTTGCCCTTAATTTCCATGTAGTGTTTGGCTTGGTGAAGAACCTATTATTTCTTTCTATTATCCCATTCTTGTGGCATTTCCTAAGTAGGAAGGACAAGATATAATCATACCAGTTGGAATCTTTGGGATTTTAAACTTTACCAACTTTGGCAAGAGGAGTTCTTCTAGAAATTAATTAGATAACAATCCTTCATCCTTCTTCTTGTCCCATTGTAACTGAGAAAATTGGTCAACGACCTCATTCTCAATCCCCTTTCTATCCATCATAGTAAGAACAAACTTCTGAAGAATCACTTGCCATCATATGACACAAGGGCTCATTAGTGATTTGTACACAAGGAAGCAAATAACACTATGGTTTATGTGCATAAAAACTTGATATCTAAGTACACATTCCCTAAATTTCTCTAAGGCATATAGCACTATCATGAGTTCTTTTTTCAGTGATGGTGTAGTTTAGTTGTGCACCAAAAATACTTTAGCTTACATACTGCATTTAGTAGCGATGTTTGTGATCATCCAATTATGTAAGCATGGCCCCCAAAGCATAATTGAATGCATCAATCATGATGTGAAATGGACTAGACTAGTTAAGTACCTATAGAATTGAAGTTACTATGAGCTTATGTTTTACTTGTTGGAATGCACTCTTGCAATTCTTGATCTAGCTGAAAGGTGCATCTGTCTTAGTTAGCTCAACCAATGACTTAGTGATTTTTGATAAGTTCTCGATGAAGTGCCTATAATAACCAATGTGGCTAAGGAATGAACTTACAACCTTTACCATTTCTGGTTGTCTAGTTATTCCTTGGATAACCCATACCTTTTCCAACTTCATCTCAATCCCTTTGCTAGGAATTATGTATCCCAAGAAAATGCTTTCTTGGACTATCAAGTAGCTCTTTTACCAGTTGAGCTTAAATTTGGTATTCATATATCTTTGAAGTACCTACTCAAGATGGTCCAAGGCTTTCTTATATGTAGTTTCATAGCTAGAGAACTTATCCATGAAGACTTATATACCACTACCAATTTTTTGTTGAAAGATGCTAAGGACCAATCATTCAAATGTACTAGGAGCATTGCATAGGCTAAAGGGCATCTTCCCATATGCAAAAATATCCCATGTACTTGTAAATGTAATTTTTGCCTAGTCTTCTAGTGCTCTTTGTATTTGGTTATAGCCACTATAAACATCCAAGACGCTATAGTAACAATGGCTTGTTATGGTATCCAATACTTGGTCAACAAAAGGCAATGGAAAGTGATCTTTGTAAGTTGCCATGCTCAATAGTTGAAATTCTATGAAAACTCTCCATTTTCCTCCTTTAATTGGAATAATAATGAATGGGCTAACCCAATCACTATCTACAATCAAGTAGATGAACCTAGCCTTGAGGAGTTATTCAATCTCCTCCTTGATGACCTACTTGAACTTCCATCCTAGCTTGAATTTTCCAAGGTTTTTGATCACCATCCTATCTTCTAAGGATCTTATAACTTAGAAGGGGGNCCACAAGGTCTCGACAAGCTTAGAATGTGATTTCAAGGATCCCATAACCTTTACAAATTTAGCTCCACTCTAGAGTGTTTTGATGCTACATAAATATTCAATCTTGTAGGATCCTAACAACCTAAATAATGATGCCTTCTTGCAAGAAGCACATCAACCCCAACAAGGCAACAAGAGAGAAACAAAATTACAAGGAAATAATGTAACTAATTTATAGATCCTTGTACTTTGAAGCCCAACTACAATAACCAATCAAGCTAATGATTTGACAACTAAAGTACACAAGTACAATATACAATGATTGAATGATAGTGACAATGCTTTCTTAAAACTTGCTATAAAACTTGCATAGTACCCAAGAGAATGAAGTCTTCTTATATCCTTTATGTTTTCAAAAACACCTTAGAATTCATGCAGTGACTATCTAATGGCTAGTGAAGGAATCTCCTTCAAGATTGAGATGTCTCTCTGAAATTAACTTCAAATCTAGGGAGATGTCCCTACTTAAGGTGAGACATATTTGAGGAGACATATTTAGAGAAATGTCTCTTCTACAAATAATACACCTCTTGTTTTCAAGAGATGTATTCTCTAGAAGCTCTTCATTTCAACCAGGATGTCTTCTACTTCTAATAGATGTCTTCTCAACTTTTGAACTTTGATTCTTAAGGCTTCCTCTTATTGATCTAGCTTCCTCATGATACTCAAAGCATCTTCATTTTACTTGTAGTCTACATTATTTTTCTTACTCTCATTTTTCTTATGAAATCCTTATTCATGATATCCATGCTTTCTAGAGTCCTTATCCTTTCTCCCATTTTGTCTATGAGGTCTTTGTCCATGTTCTCTTCTTGTAAACAAAACAGCCATACAAACATCCTTTATTCTTCATTTTTCTTAGATTTTTGAGATACCAAAGGTTAAAATATTCTATTGTACCTAGCCATACCCTTTTCATAATTATAGGGAAGTCCCCCTTGTAATTTTTTACATGGATCATAAGAAAACCAATAGGATAGGATCATCCACAAATAGTGATCACAATGTCCTCCATCAACCCTAGAGGAATAGTCATGGACTAATCTACCAACTCTAATCTAAAGTTACTCTTTTTCAAGTAGTTATATTCAAAGCCTTGTACATTTTTTGAAAAATAAAGTCAACTTTGAAACCTGAATCTAGGATGAGAAGACTCCCAAGATCATATCATTTCCTAGGAAGATGATCAGCATTTATCTAATCTATGGTTGTTAGGGTCAACATGACAGTGTGAATTTGGGGAGATGTTTCATTTGAAGGTAGCTAGGTAGTATTTTCAGAGGTAGAGATAGTAGTGTTAATAGCCATGGGTGTTTTCAAGAGCTTTTGGGAGCTACTAATTCTAAAGGATGGCCTCTTATGATGCTTTGTTTTAGGACCACTTCAATGGATATTTGGATATAGATTCATTGCTCTCATAGCATTTTTTGTGTAGGCAAAAAATATGTAGTTGGTTATGGTGTAGAACTTAAGGGGTGCTAAGGAGGATGGAAGGAAAAAGAAGACTCCCCCATTTGGAGAAGTTTCTCTATAGTATTTTAAGGTGTAGTAGTGGTAAGAGAAGGAGGCATGGCTAGAGGAGTCATGCAAGGATATAGACTACTGGAAATTTTATTCATAGGGATCAGGTTGTCAGTAAGGATATTACAATCATGATGGTAGTATCTCCATGACTATGAATGTTGCCACTACTGATATTCCTCGAGATTGAGGATGCACTCCACTCTGATTATATGTTTGTTGATGGAACTACTGCTTATAGTTGCTAATGAGCAGTGAGTAGATCCTACATTCAATCATATGAATTAAAAATGTTCATGTGTAATCTAATTCAATTCTGTAGACTTTAGTTCTCTAAGTGCACGTCAGCTAAGATAGTGAATCTAGGGATGTGTTCATTCTTAGTTCCACTTGTATAAGTTCAAGCCTATGATTAAGTGTAACTAATGCACATGATTTGTATCATTTTATATTTTTATGTATTTTAGCCTAAGTGTAAGAAAATTTGAGTAAGTATTAATTAATCTAATAACTATCCAATTCCTTAGACTAAGTCCTCACATTACCATCTAGTCCCACCTATTATACACATCCTGAACACATCACAATGCTACAAGGTTATCAAGCATAAGCACTACTGGGATTATGAAGTGTTAACGTATGCTCGAGGTGATCGTACTTATGTGTATTAACTATTCATATTTAATTATTTAACTAAGGACATGGAAATAAATTTCATGAATAGTAAAATACATTAAAGTAAACATTATGCTAATTCCAAATGCTACAAGGTTTATCAATAATCTCATCTTTATTATTGTTACATTGAAGTATCTAGGTACATTAGTGTTTAAATAAGGATCCATACACTTCTTAACTCCTATTGCAAATACTTGAAAAATATTATAACTATTGGAAAAGCAAACTACAAGAACTTTATTAAGTTACTAAATGAAAAATGTGATAAATGTGGTGGATGAGGCAAACATAAACACTTCATTGAAACATATGCATCAACACATCTCCTATCTTTCGATGCATCGACAAGTACACATCGATAGGGATGCATTGATGGAATCAACTGAACAAAAGGAGGAATAAGCTTCTTACAAAATTTGGGAAGGCATGGAACCAATGACTAATTGACTGACTTAAAGTAATGCCAAGTGCCCAAGTGTATGGATTGACAATGTTTACAAAAATATGTGTTCATGGAAAAATAAAATTAAACATCTTTACAAAAATCAACAACTAGAATTCCTATGATGGATAAACATGAGAAGAAAATAAAATAGTCATAGGAGGTGAAGGCTCCTAAGATATTGAAGGACCTTCTCCTACCTCTAGTGCTTATGGTGGTTGAGGTTGAGGCTATGGCAATTGTAGTTGTCTTGTTGTAGTTGCTACTTTTGGCATAAGATGAAAATCATCTAGCAAAGCTTTCATCTTCTCCTCCTTGCTTTGGGGATCGTACATGGTGCGCATAGCATTGTTGATGTGGGCTGGTATAGGAACATCCCATGGATAGGGTATTACTAGAAATAACTTCTTAACTTTGACAAACCAAGCAATGAACTATTTGTCTTTGATGTCAAATGCTCTAATAGAATTTTGCAACTCTTGGTAGTCATTCATTCTCTTGGATAGGTTCTCCAAAACCCATCATTGATCTATGATGTATGTGTAGAGAACTTCAAGCTTGGTTTTGTTTCATTTCCTTGTGATACTTGAACTCTACCTTGTACAAGAGGTACAAGCTAGCCACTTACTTTTGATGAGCAGCAAGGTATGCCTACGTCCAACCATATGAATATGAGCATTCATGATTGATCAGATCAAACTCTAAGTATTAAGTGCTTATGAACCTATGTAGAACAAGGATGAGTTATGTGGTCGTTGTCTTCCCAAGCTTACTTGTAAGGCACAATTATATGGTTAAGTAAACTCGAGGTATATGATTTTTTATATTTTCTATCTTGGTCTCCTAAGTGTGTGAAATGAAAATATTTAGTTAACTAATGGGTTTCTATAACTCTGATGTTGATTAAATCCTAACACCAGCATCCGTTCCCACTCCCTGAACACATCCTGAACCAGTGTAACACTACTAGGCTTGCCAAACACTAGTTGTTACTGAGTCACCAAGTGTTCCATGTATGTTCAAAGTGGTTGTGCTGAGTGTGCTAATTCATTGATAATTAATAATTCTATAGAAATAACATTGATTAACTAATGAGAGCATCAAATAACAGTAAATAACATTAAATGCAATAATTAAGCTATTCTAAATGTTTCAAGGTTTATCACAAAGCTCATCTTTATTTTTAGACACAAGGTGTGCTCAGGTACATAATCCTTGAATAAAGATCTATTCACTCTATGACTCCTACTATGGGCACCCAGAAATAATTCTAAATCTAGAAGAGAAAAATTGCAAGAGTTCGGCTAAAGGACTAAAAAATATACTACTCAAAACCAAGTGCCCCTATTCCTTATTTATAGACAACGAGATAGGTTCCGACATCATGTGTCTGATGTCACTTGGGCAAATCTAATATCGCGTATCCAATATTGAGGGTCTGATATTGAGGGGTCCCTTATTTGATGACTCATCATACCCCCATGATGGAATGAAAACTTGTCCTTGAGTTCCTTACAAAATATTGGGAAAGTATAGGATTATTGACTGAATGACAACTAACAGTAACATGGAATGATAGAATCAAAGTGCCCAGTGAATGGATCGATAAACATATTATAGCATTGGTGTTCATACCCATTGTGGTGAACATTATACATAGATAAAATCTAGATCCTCATTTGATAGCTTGAAGAGAGAGAGAGAGAAAAGAAAAGAGGCATGTTGCTACTGATTTAAAAAATGTGCACATCATTGTTTGTTCATGGCCACATGACTAAGCTTGTTCCTTGGATAAATGATTTTTCTCTAGTCCATCCTGAGCACTCCCTCCTATCCCAGTCCATTATTCATGCGGTCACCATCTACACATACAACAAAAGCACGAATTAGCAAGGATAGATAAGATATAATGCAATTGATACCTTGCCTTGATATGAAGCACATTGGCTAGGTTGTGGGTATGGTAGATACTGGGTTAGAGGTTTGTAACTGATGACTACTCAAGGTGTAGGGGTGAGATAAGTAATGGAATGGAAAAATTTATGATAGGCCCCCATGACTAAGAGTGAACCTCTAGTAGCAATAGGATGGAAAATGAAAGAAAAAGGAAGATAAGAGAAATAACAATAGTGAAGCCAATAAAAATGCATAGAAGAGAAGAGAAAAACAAAAATGGATGTCATGGATGGGGTGAAATGAGAAATAATTGATTGCAAAATATGTTTAAGGGAAAGAACTTAACAATTTCACCAAAAAGGAATGCCAGGGGGTCCCCCCCAAAGTAGGCTCATGCCTTTTATGCCCTAACAAACCCAAAAACCAAAGAGTCCGTGGGCTCTAGAAATGACATATGGAAATAATAGTTAGGAATTCATCCATAATAATTTACCAAAGGATAACAATGCATCGACCAAGATATAGACTAATCATAAAACCAACAATGAGGTAGGAATATGGGAAGTAATAAAAAAAGAGAAGAGAAAATGGAATGGAATCCCAAAATCAAGGTTGTGTAAAGTTCCTTGTGTATTATGTGGTTACGGTGACTTAATAAAATTTAGGCCAAATCTAGATTAAAACTAACCACATCCAATGACCTCGCATCAACACACTTGACCAACCCATCCTCCTGAAGCAACAAGAATGCTTCCACAGGGCAACCACCATCCCAAAAAGAGAAGAATAGAGAAGTAGGAAGTGAGAAAGGGCCTTAGTTAGAGGGAACCTTTAGGCATGGGTAACATGTCTTTCGAGTTCCATAGCTAGTTCTTGTAGCCCATGTTAGAATTCCCACTAGTTTCTTTTTCTTTTTTTAGTTTTTTTATTGAGTGAGAACCACACCATGCAAAGACTTATTTGATTCATTTAACTTCCTGATATTAGTCGATAGTGAAATGGTGGAAATCCTATGACAAACATCCAAGTACCCAAGAGAATAGCCAGCATAAATGCGTTGAATTCCATTGAAGTCATATCCTTTTTAAAATGTTTGAATCCTTCCTTGGTTTGAAGAATACGAAGCCACAAATTCATTAATAGGTTTGATTAGAAAAAAGGACAGTACATTTCCAAAACAAAGGGAGACCATAGAGTTGAATGGATGAATATATGACATGTACTCATTGCCTATTTTATTAAAAGAAATCATATCTTAGCATCAATATTAAAAGTCAAAGGTAAAAACCAAACATTAGCAACACCATTATAGTACAATCCACCATCATGAGCACTTATTATGTGATTAGTGAGAATAAATAAAAGAAAATTAACAAAGAAAGAAATAGTAAAAATGTTAACGATGGTGTAAAACAAAAAAAAAGTAAAGATGAAAAATGTGTTAAACAAAAATGTGTAAAAAAAAAAGGATAAAAGAAACTAGGAGCTTAGAATAATTGGCATTGGTGGCCATCTCTCCCATGATTGAGTTGGAAGAAGGAGATCTAAAATAATGAGCAGGATTGTCCATTAATAGAGGTAGTATTAGTACTAGTCATTTTGGGCTCATGGAAAGGTTTGGCTTGCTGGATGTTGACCAATAATCTCTTATTAGGGCTTCTATGTTTATAGATCATCATGGCCCCTGAAGGAAAAGTTTCATGAATGATATAAGGTCCTTCTCACAGCATTTGAAATTTAGTTCGTTGTGGCACATGTGTGGGTTTCCAATAAGGAACCCTATCTCCTTGTTGATATTTGAATTTTCTAATTCTTAAGTGATGAAGTTGTTCGTTGAAGACCTTGTGTAGTTCATTGGATGATAGGGCGGCTAATTAGTTTTCATCTAGCAAGTTAAGGTTCATTTACCATTCTTTCTATGCTAGATTGAGGTCAAGGTTAAGGTCACATGTTGTAGATAGTGTACGGAGCTTAGCTTGGATAAGAAGTGTTGAAAGTTTACTATACACTAACTCATAGGGAGAATAGCCTATAGGGAGTTTCCATGTGGAGCGGTAGGCCCAAAGAGCATCATTTAGTTTAGTGCTCCAGTCTTGCCTATATTTGGTAATAGTTCATATTAAATTTTGATGATTTCCCTATTGGTAACTTCAGCTTGACCATTCGCTTGAGGGTGATATGGTGTAGTCAATTTATGCTCAACTCCTAAGCATTGCATCAACTTCTGAAATGTTACACCTATAAAATGTGTACCATTATCAGAAATAAGTGCACGAGGTATGCCAAACTTGTTTACGATTTGTTGTTGAACAAATTGTGTAGTAGTAGATGATGTACAGTTGGTAACGGTGGCTACTACTGTCCATTTTGTAAAATAATCAAGAGGAACAACAATGTATGCTTTTCCATTAGACATTGGTGTAATAGGCCCCATAAAATCAATACCCCATATGTTGAAGGGTTCTAAGGGTTAAATCCATTGTTGTGGACCCTCCATTCTAGTAGTCATGCTCCCATCACATTGGCAGTGCTCAAAAGATTGGACAAAATTATGAGCATCCCAAAATAATGTAGGCCAATAATATCCTACAAGTAAGATTTTAATGGTTGTTCATCTCCTAGCGTAATGACCCCCACAAGGGGCCTTATGAGCATCTTGGAGAACTCGCAATTGATCTGCATTGGGAACACACCATCGGACTAAGCCATCAAAACATACCTTGTAAAGATGTCCGTTGATTTCAATGAAATGTTTGACTTGGTGGAGAAACTATTATTTCTTTCTAACGTCCAGCCCTTGTGGTGTTTCTTATGTGAAAAGATAAGTAAGAATGCTACTATACCAATTTGTATCTATGGGTGATTGATTGTTTATTGCACCTATAAAGAGGAGTTCATTAGGGAAGCGATCAGAAATTGGGTATTCATCCTCTCTGTTGTCCCATATCAACCGAGATAAATGATCAACAACAACATTCTTAGTGCCTTTACAATCTACTATCATGAGATCAAACTCTTGTAAGATCACAAGCCATCGTATGATGCGAGGGCTCACAGTTGGTTTATTCATGAGGAATCAAATTGCACTATGATCTATGTGTACAAATACCTTATAGCCTAATACATAGTGCCAAAATTTCTCTAGAGAAAACACCATGGCCATTAACTCTTTTTCTATTATGGTATAGTTGAGTTGTGCACTAGCAATGCTTCAACTTATATAGTGGATGTAATAGGGACATTTTTGGTCATCTAACTATGTAAGTATGGCTTCTAAAGAAAAATTGGACACATCAGTCATTATATGGAATGGTTTGGACCAATCAAGAGCTTGTAGAATGGGTGTTTCTATGAGCTTCTACTTCAAGGTTTAGAAAGCTAACTCACATTCCTTGGTCCATTCAAAAGTTATGTCCTTTTTCGTTAATTCTACCATCGATTTTGCAATCTTTGAAAAGTTCTGAACGAAACATTTATAATAACCAGTATGTCCAAGGAATGATCAGACATATTTTACAATTTTAGTTTGACAAGTGATTCCCTAGATGACTTTAATTTTTTAGGATCTACCTTTATCCCTGTTTGTGAAATTTTATGCCCTAATACAATGCCCTCTTAGACCATTAAGTGTCTTTTCTACCAATTGAGCCTTAGGTTGATTTCAACACATCATTTTAGCACTTGCTCTAATTGGTCCAATGCTTGTTCAAAGTCTACTCCATAGGTGGAGAAATCATCCATAAAACCTCCACACCATTTCCTATTTGCTACTGAAATATACTAAGAACCAAATGTTGAAATGTTGTTGGATCATTGCACAAGCTAAACGATATATGCCTATATGCAAATGTTCCCTAAGGACTTGTGAATGTGGTTTTGGCTTGGTCTTCTGGTGTTATTTAGATTTGATTGTACCCATTGTCACCATCTAGAAAACTATAATAACAATGCCTTGCAATAGTATCTAAGACTTGGTCAATGAATGGCAATAGGAAATGATCTTTAGATGTTGCCATGTTTAATAGCCTAAAGTCTATACACACTCTCCATTTACCACTTGTTTTAGGCACAATGACTAATGGACTAACTCATTCACTATTAGCAATGGGGTAGATGAACCTAGCCTTCAAAAGTTATTCAATTTCTTCCTTAACTACTTGCTTAAGCTTTGGGTTTAGTCATCTTTGCGATTGTTGTCAAGGCTTTATAGAGGTGTCAATGTAAATTCTATGTTAGAATATCCTAGGATCTATTCCAGTTAATTTAGGATATGACCAAGTAAAGGCTTTTGACCATTTATTTACCATCTTCAACAATCCTTCTTTTTGTTAAGAAGCAAGCTTAGCATTAATAATTACTGATTTTCCATTCTTGAGAAATGCATACTCCATACCGGTGGCCAATGATTTTAATTCAAGGGGCTCTTGCTTAAACTTGTTAGGGATTTCCAAGTTTTTCTAGTTGATATCTTCAGTGTAAGTACTTGAAAGTTGGCAATGGACTTGCTCTAATGCATCTATGCTATCAATATAGGCATAAATCAAGCTCTCGGTTAGTTCCATGCATAAAGTTGAATTGCTCTCTAGTCAGTTGTCAACCACTAGGTTCCTTCCTATCTTGTGGCAATAGCATATAAGCATTTTTGTCTGTCAGATACTTGTGCACACTGGTTGCATGTAGGAAATGTTGAGCATTGTACAAACCAAGACTTCTGCACGTAGTTGCACCCTATGTCACTATATGCAATGCATGGAACTTTCTTCTTCTTGATCTTCTTAAACGCTTTATTTTGATATCCCTAGGGAAAGATCACATATTCCTAGGTGTGCATCAATCATACTTAGCCATGCTCTTCCCATTATGATTGGGAAGTTCCCCTTGCAATTGTTGACTTAGATCACTAGGAAATCAACTAGATATGACCACCCACAAACAGTGGTGACAATGTCCTCCACTAGTCCCAATGGAACAGTGATGGACTAGTCAGCCAACTCTAAATGAATGTTATTCTTCTTTAGTGGAGGCAAGTTCCAGGCTTTATACATTTCCTGGGAGATTATATTAACACCAAAACCTAAATCCAAAAGAGCTTTACAAGGCTTGTTTCTAGCTATTTTCAAATAAATAAGAGGACTTCCATAATTAGAGAATTTCTTAGGAAGATGGCCAGATTTAAACCAATTAGTGAGAGTGTGAGTTAACATGATAGTGTGCATTGAGTATGGTTTTTGGTTCGAAGGAAGCTTTGAAGATCCAAATGATAATGAGGTGTTTGGATAATTAGCCGCTTGTGGTTGTAAGAACTTGGTTGGGCTGTTGGTTCTAGAGAAAAGTCTTCTTTTTGATCAGTTGTTCAAACCAACAATATGTTGAAGATTGACAGCCCTTGTAGCGTTGCGTTGCTGGCTAGGCAGGAAGCTCACCTTGCATAGTTGGAGTAGGTGGTAATGGAGCTGAGGGTGGAAGATATGTAGATAGATGAGAAGGGTAGTGTGTATGTGGAGCATCACCCCTAGAAGAAGAAGAAGTTTTATAGTAGTTAAGGGTTTGGTAGTGAGGTTGAAGAGTGTCATGACTAGTAGAGTCACGTGAAGAGATTGGCTACTGAACATAATACCTGTATGGGTCAGGTTGATAGTAAGGATACTGTTGACATAGTAGTGGAATTCCCCATGATTGTGGGTGTTGCCACTATTGATATAATTCATTCGGTTGTGGTGGAGCTCCACGCAGATAATATGTTAAGGGTTGGTGGAACTACCTTGGGTTACCTTGAGGATAAGGTAACCTTCTAGGTGTTTGTCATTTTTTTAATTGTGAGTTTAGTGCATACACCCCAGATTCTTGCAGATGTGAAACTACTAGGAAACATCCCTTAAGATGATCATATTGGAAAATTTCACATCTACCATCATTGTCTGTGTTTGAATCCACAACCTCTTCAATGATGACAACCTTGCCCTTACCCTTGTTACGTGTATACTTAGCTTCTTTCTTTTTTCTTCTCTCTCTGTCACTACTTTGTTCTCTAGAATTCTTTACTATTTTTAGAATAGTTTCAAATTTTTCATCTAGGGAGTTCCACATTTGATCCACCTTTGCCAATACTTTTGATGCAAATTTTTGAATGGGCAAAGTCTTTCTATTCACCATCTCTTCACATGGTGATTCTTCTTCATCTTCGCAAAATTTAATTTCCTTCTTTCAAAGGGAAGGATCTTTGTTGTACTACTCTACACTTTCTCTTTTCCTCAACTCATATTCCTCCTTGGTAACTTTCTCCAACAATCTTTGTATTTGATGGGCTCTAAGATCAGATAGCCTTCCTTGGGCATAAGTCCCAAGGGTTCTTCGCATTTCATACCTAAGCCCATCTACGAGATGGCATAGTTATTCCTTTTGTAAGTAACCATGGCTAGGGCAATGATGTAATAATGAATAATATCAGCCAATGAAAACATTCAAGGGTTCGTATCCTCCTTGTTTCCATCCTTGGATTTTCTTATGCAGGTTGAACACTCGGGAGTACGTTTGATACTTATCATTAACTAGCTTCAAAATAGTACTCCATCGACGAATGGATTCCAATTCTAAGGACCATTACTAGCTTTAAACTTCCTTGATCAATGTCCATGGAAAAAATTTTAGCTTTTGCCACTCATTTTCTATATTCTACAAGGCACATGCGTCATGGAATGCTTGTAAATGGTTTTAAGGATCAGCATTGTATCCCCCTTCAAATCGTGGGATGTTATTCATTTCTAGTCTTTTGATCCTACTATCTTTTTGGTGCCTTGTTGGAATCCTAATAGCCTCTGCTATGTTTAACATACTTTAGCTGACGAGTAGGGGTTCATCATGATCATGCTAGCTATGGCGTCTATGATGCCTATGTTGTTCCCTACTCTTCCTTCTTTCATGGTGTGTCTCTCTGGAATGTCATCACCCCCTTTCTCTCCTATTTTTTCGATGATTTCTATTTCTCCTACCATTGTTCTCATAGTCTTGTCCTCTACGACTATGTTCAGATCCCAAAGAAGAGAAGGAAGAAGATGATGAAGGTGAAGAGGAAGAAGGATTGGCACCATGTCGATGCCTACCACCTTCTCTTCGATGGTTGTGCCCTCAATCATAATTACGATTGTAATGTGTGTCATTGTCATGCACTCATGTTACTTTTCTAGACCCTTTGTGTTTGTTGGTATCAGAACCTAGGTTATGAATAGTTGAGTGAAGATTTTGATACCCAACTCCTTGACTGAAGTCAAAGAGAGGAACATTTTTTTGTGGAAAACCTCCCGAGACAAGTTCACCACTGTCATTTTTACTTAGGACATATGGGACATCCTGAGACCACTTCCCCTTCATGGATTCATAATGTCTCTCCTATTGTAGATCCCTCTGGTGTTGTACCTCCATGGATAGATAATTTCTCAAATCTTGTTCACACACAATGTACTCTGAGTGTAAGTGTTGCATACCAATTCGTGTGAGAGCATGAAGAAGCATGCCCAGGATTGAGTGATTAGGAGGTAACACTATGTTATCTTCTAAATCATACCATCACAGTTTTTCATCCTGGTGGAGGATAAAGGTAAAGTCTAGTACATGCTCATCAGGATGAGCATATACCATGCGCAACTATTGGGGTACTAGGGGATCATCTTGTGCACCCCGCCTCTGATTGTTCATGGTATCAGACCTAGTCGATGAAGCACTCTCATAAGAAGAAGGAGACATGATTGATTACTCAATGTGCAGTATTCTTTTCCAGTGATTGTAGGATAGTTAACCTTAAGGGTTCATTCCAATGATGGAAGGATTTCCTAAGTTCTAATCAGCGCACAAACAACAAAATCCCTAGCAACGGTGCCAATGATGAGTAGCAAGGTACCCCTATGCCCAACCATATGAATACGAGGATTCATGCATGATCTAGTCAAACTTCGAGGATTAAGTGCCTATGCACCTATACAAAACAAGGATGAGTTATGTAGTTGTTATCTTCCCAAGCTTACTTGTAAGACAGAATTTTATGGTTAAGTAAACTTGAGGTATATGATTTTTTTATGTTTTTCTATATTTTCTATATTGGTCTCTTAAGTGTGTGAAATGAAAATATTTAGTTAACTAATGGATTTTGTAACCCTAATGTTGATTGAATCCTAACACCAGCATCCATTTCCACTCTCTAGACACATCTTGATCTAGTGTAACAGTACTAGGATTACCAAACACTAGTCGTTACTGGGTCACCAAGTGTTCCACATATGCTCGAAGTGGTCGTGCTGAGTGTGCTAATTCATTGATAATTAATAATTCTATAGAAATAACATTGATTAATTAATGAGAGCATCAAATAACAATAAATAACATTAAATGCAATAGTTAATCTATTCTAAATGTTGCAAGGTTTATCACAAAGTTCATCTTTATTTCTAGACACAAGGTGTGGTCAAGTATACAATGCTTAAATAAAGATCTATTCACTCAATGAATCCTACTATAGGCACTCAGAAATAATTCTAACTCTAGAAGAGAAAAACTACAAGAGTTTGGCTAAAGGACTAAAAAAAATACTACTCAAAACCAAGTGCCCCTATCCCTTATTTATAGATAATTGTGTCTAATGTTTCTTGGCCGATCCAATATCGTGTATTTAATATTGGGGGTTCGATATCGAGGGGTCCCTTATTTGGTGACTCATCAACTTTCCAAGTTCTAACCTCAACCTTTCAATACTTAACATTTCCAAGTTTTTGTACTAGAGGTTAGCTAGTTTCATGTACTTGATCATCTCTTAAAGTTGCAACCTCTTGAGGTATATTTCGGCCTTGTTGTATGCATTTAGTCCATCAAATATGGGTTGCCACATGTCCCCTCCTTGCTGGAGTTGCTGGAGAGCCTTGTTCATCTTTGTCTTTGCTAGCTGGATCTCTTTCCCATTCACCTCCTTAAGAATCCCAACCTAGTCCCTATAATGATTTTTCATCTATTTGAATCTTAGGAACTTGTTCTTCTAGGTGGCTACCTTAATTGTTATTTTCTAGTGAAGGGCATGAATCTCCTCCATCAAGAGATTACAATTTTCAATAGCCAACCTCCTCAAATCTAGGTTCACCTTAGCAAGCTACTCCTACTATTGTCACACAAATTCTAGCATTTTCTCCTTTTGTGTCTCAACATTTTGCAAGTGATGAATGTCTCTGGTTAGAACTACATTCTCCTTGTGAACCTCCAAGTCCTTCTCAATCTTGTAGGCAATGACCTCCAAGAGTGACACATCAAAGAACATAGTTTTCTTTATGTTCTTAACCTTTCTTAGTTTGTTTTATAGCTATATGAAAGCTTCATCTCTTGTTACAACCTAACTAAGAATGGTGGGATCAATGAGGCAGGCTCTCAACTCTGTAGCTTCAACAATCAATCATAAATTTTTAGATGTGGCTACTTCAAGTTGGGTGTTGGAAATGATAAGCTTGCCCCTAGCCTCAAGTAGTTCTAATTGGATTGCTATGATGTTATCTTGAAGATCAAAGACCTACGAAAGCAGTTGCCTAATTCCAACTAATTAGTCTACCATCTCCTCATGTTGGGATACACTGAGTCTTCCACTTGCTACTTCTATAGATGTCTACATGTCCTTGAGTGTAGTAATATTAGGTATAAAGGCCACAAGAGCATTTAATGCCTATGCAACATGATTATCCATCACCTCTGCCACTATCTCCTACCCTTGGTGTTTCCTCACTAAGATAGTTGCCACCTCTCCCTCCTCAAAGTGTATAGAGAAAGTAGCAGCATTCCTAGAAATTTGTGGGAACTATTGTTATCTAGAGAGGAACATTGTCACTTCCCAAGCATCAAGACTTGACCTTGCGAGCATCTGCATTCTTTGGGTAGTAAACAATGGTGAATCTCCTTTAGCCAACTAATGGTTCTAGTTACCCTATTCAAATGGCTCATAGCTAGCCACTAGATTGATGGTTCATCACCACTTGGTCCTCTCTACTGCAACTACAGGAGCTATTCATGAAGCATGTGCATGCACTCAATAGCTGTACAAGCCTCTAATGTTGGCTCATGAGTGGGTGGTGGTGATAGCTACTCCCCTTATTACAAGTTGGTGGGCATCTTATCCTTCATCATCTTTCCCCAAGATGTGATAGACAAATGGCAAAGGGTGTCATTGGCATAGTGGGCTATGCATCCCCTTTTGCATAACTTATGAATGAGGCATGGGAAGGGAAGTGCCTTTCTACAATGCTCATTCTCCTTAAACAATTGTTTAATCTCCAAATATATGAGTTGTAGAAGATTAATAGGAAATTTACCACTTAGAGTGGCACACACATGGGTAGATAAGGCTGTAATTTTTCTTGACCTCACTGTTGGATTGAGATAGTATGCTACAATTTTGAAGTATGCTATATTCCTTATGATAAACTTTGTAGTGCTATTGGATCCACTCTTTTTTTACCTCTAGGTCTACCTATGTTAATATTTTCACCAAGGTTGCCCCAATATCTAGCAACTTGAGGGCCTGTGAGATGGCCTCCATAGAATAGGACATATTAATGTCATTGATTTTCATGGTGGCATCAACCTACCTATTATTCTAGAAAAGGTAGGTTTCCCTCATGTACCATTTTCCATTGGAAGTGAGGATGGGCCAGATGGGAGAGCTCTATAGTTGCATCTTAACTTCTTCTAGTGTCAAGTCTATGAAAGAACCAAAGTTTAGTTCTTGGAGAATTACACTCTAGACCTCCTTGGAGTGAATTTGCCTTAAGTAGGTATCAATCAATGTGACCTCAAGGTTTGGTCAAGGCCTAGGTGCCTCATCTCTATGTGATTGCCTAGTCTCAGTAGTCAGAATCTATTAGATAGATTCCACTTTGGGCTTCTCTCAAAGAGGTTCCATTGCATGGGTTTCTACTACTTGCTCTTGGAGCTACTTCAAGTGTTGATCCCTTCCTCCCATAGGCCACTTTTCCCTTGGTTGGGATGGTCCTCCCTCTTGCATGCATTTAGGTCTTAGTGTCATCTATAATCACAACATGACCAAGGATTAGTGTTTGATGTTTAACTTAGATAGTTTGATACCTTGTCTCTTTTAATCATTTACACTTTGCCTATGTTTTAACTATAAAAAATTGATTATTTTCATATTATGTTATCAATATTTTTCCTAGATGGATACCAAAGTTTGTTGGAAAGGTTTAACTTTCACAAACTAGAGGTCTTAATATTATTTTATTACTTATACCTTATGGGAGTTAGAAAATTTTCAAAAAACATTTTGCCAAAAACCTAAGGTTTGTGGTCCCCATGATGCAAAGCTCATTTCTGGTAGCTACAAGAACAAAGAATTGAGTGAAATAATCAGTGTGAATGTTATGGGTGTTAGAAGGCTCTAGGCTCTGAAAACATTAAAAATTCCTTGTGTATTTGAGGAAAAATGTGAAAAATGTAGCTAAGTGTTGTGGTATATATAGGAGGTTTTTGTACTACGTTGATGTAAACCCATCGATGGGGATGTGTTGATGCATCTAGCTACATCAACTGGATCGCATTAGCATGGTCGTAGGGCACAGTTTTTACAATGAAAAAACTAAGTAAAAACTTGGTGTTTTCCATAAAATTGAAGTTCAAAGGAAGCCGTAAAATCGTAGAACATGATGGAATGCTTGAAGAGTGCTAGAATATGCACAAAAAAGGAGATTTAATGTGGAGAATATTCATTAAGGAGTGCAAATGGATGTAATTGGCATGGAATTTGGAAGGTTTGAAAGCAAACTTGTCTAAGGGATAAGGAACTTAACCTTTCCAATCAAAGGGTCCTCCCCATAGTAGCCTCATGCCCTTAATGCCCTTGCATGTCCTTAGACCAAGGATTCCATGGGCCCCATGGATAACTAATGATTGTGAATAGTTATGAACTGAAACACCAAAGAAGCCACCAAAGAATTTTACCCATATCCAAACAAAGACATTGAAATAGTCATGAGAGAAGGTAGTGAGGTGATTGATCAAAAGCATAGTTGGATGAGAGAGTGTGGAATGGAGTCCCTTATAATGGTCACATGAAGCTCCTTGTAAAGTATCTGGTTCATATGACTTGATAACGTCCATCCTTGGTTCAAATTAAGACCAACCATTTCTAGTGAGTTTGCATTGATACACTTAGATTGTTCCACCCCCAAGGTAAGAGAGTATCCCCATAGAACAATCACCATTCCAAAGAGAGAAGAAGAAAGAAGCAGGAAGTGAAAAGGACCTTAGTTAGAGGGATGCCTTTAGGCATGGGTAACATGTCTTTCCAACCCCATAACCAATGCTTATAGCCTGTTATTGAGTCTAAGGGTTGTATTTTAAATTTCCATTATTTGTTGTTTTTTCTTTTCAAATGAGAGCCATACCATGCAAAGATGTAGCTTCTTAGTATTGGGCGATATAGGAATGGCAAAGGATTTGTGGAGATACTGATGCACCCCAAAGGGTATTCAAGTACAAAAGGTGTCATGCCCTTGAAGTTACACCCTTGTCCATCCATTTATTTTATCCCAAGTTTGAAAACTACAAAGGTCACAAATTCTTTATATGTTGTATTTAAGAAGGAACCTTAAACTTCCAAAACAAGAGAAACACAATAGAGCTGTGTGGATCGGTGGATGATGTCGGCTCACTACCTATTGATCATTAAAAAAAATCAATGTCTCATTTATCAACATCAATATTCAAAGATGGAATCTAGACATTTTCAATTAAAGAATGATGTAAAGTACAAAGCACCATCAATTAGTAGCTACAACTGCATCAAGTCCTAGTAGCAATAAAGCAAAAGTTAAAAAACTTAAGAAAAATCCAAATAAATTAAAGTAAAAAGATAGAAAAATTGCAAAATATTCAAGAAATGAAAAACATACTAAGAATGGTGTGGTGTGAAACAAAAAAAATGAAAATTTGAGAAGCCACATTATTCGATATCAGCATGGATGACCATTTCCCCCATGAATGAGTTGGAAAGAGGAGATTCAAAATATTGATCATGCATGTTCATTTATTGAGATGTTGGTGGTACTGGTTATTCTGGGTTCTAAGAAAGTCTTTATTTATTGGGTGCTAACTAAAAGTTTCTTGTTTGAGCTTTCAAGTTGGTAGATTAGCATGACCTTGGATGGAAAGGTTTCATAGATGACATAAGGATCCTTCCATAACATTTGGAACTTAGGACATTGAGGTACGTGCATGGTATTCCAATAGAGCACCTTATCTCCTAGTTGGAATTTCACCTTGCTAATCCTAAGCTCGTGTCATTGGTTGTTGTATGCCTTGTGCACTTTGTTAGATGATAGAGCCACTAATCAGTTGTCATCTAGCACAATTAAGTTTATCAAGCATTCTTTCTATGCTAGACTTAGGTCCAAGTTGAGGTCACACGCGATTGATAGTGTATGGAGTTTTGGTTAGATAGGAAGCATTGGGAGCTTTCCATATATGATCTCATAGGGAAAGTAGCCAATAGGAAGTTTCCATGTGAAATGATAGGCCTAAAGGGCATCATTGAGGCTGAAGCTCCATTCTCTCCTATATTTACTAATGGTTTGGGTTAGTATTTTGATTATCTCCATATTAGTAACTTCAACTTGACCATTAGCTTGGGGGTGATAGGGAGTTGTTAATTTATGCTCAACCCCAAGTGTTGCATGAGTTTTCCAAAAGTTGTGCTTATAAAATATGTTCTATTGTCTAAAATAACTACACATGGCACACCAAACCTATTTACAACATGTTGTTGTACAAACTGAGCCACTGTAGAAGATGTGCACTTGATGATGGCTATAGCTTCTACTCATTTTATGCAATACTCAATAGTAATAATTATGTTTACCTTTCCATTGGACATGGGATTGATGGACCCCATGAAATCAATTCCCCAAAATTGAAAGGGTCTAGTGGTTGGATCCACTATTAGGATCCTTCCATATGAGTAGTCATCCCTTCATCACATTGGCATCAATCATAGGAGTAGACAAAGTGATGGGAAATAATATCCTACCATGAAGATTTTAATGGCTATTCACCTCCTTGCATAGTGGCCCCCACAAGGACCCTCATGTGCATCTTGAAGGAGTCTAAGTTGATCAGCATTAGGGACATACCGTTGGACCAGGCCATCCACACAAACCTTATAAAGGTTGCCATTGATCTCCATGAAGCATTTGGCCTAGTGAAGAAATTGTTTTTTCTTCTTGTAGTCCCATTCCTATGGTAGCTATTGAGTGAGCAGATAGAAAAGAAGGTTCTTGTACCACTTGATCTCAGTGGGAACTTATTCATTTATAGCACCAACAAAGATAAGTTCATCAATAAATTAGTCTAATAGTGGGCTCTCTACCTTCTTATTATTCTATCGTAACTGAGACAAGTGGTGAGCTACCACATTCTCCATTTCCTTCATCTCCACCATGATTAAATCGAACTTTTACAAAATTACTAGCCACCATATGACATAGGGACCCAATGTTGGTTTATTCATTAGGAACCTAATTTCACTATGGTCCATGTGCACAAACACTTTATATCTAAGTAAATATTGCCTAAATTTCTCTAAAGCATACACAACTACCATGAGCTCTATTTTAGTGGTGACGTAGTTTAGCTACACATCCACAATGCTCCTACATGCACAGTGGATGTAATATGGATGTTTCTAATCATCCAAATATGTTAGCATGACTTCCAATGCATAGTTAGATGCATTCGTCATGATGTGGAAGGGTCTAGACCAACCAAGTGCTCGTAGTATTGGTGTTTCTACGAGCTTATACTTAAGGTGCTAGAATGGATGCTCACATTCCTTGGTCTAGAAAAATAGAACATCCTTATTTGTAAGCTCTATCAACAATTTGAGAATCTTAGAAAAGTTCTTGATGAAGCATCTATAATAGCTAGTCTGTCCTAGGAATGACTGCATGTCTTTAACAATTTCTAGCTATTGGGTTATTCCTTAGATAACCCTTATCTTTTTAGGGTCTGCCAATTCCTTTCTATGAAATTTGGTGCCCCCATACAATGCCTTCTTAGATCATCAAATGGATTTTCTACTAGTTAAGCCTAAGGTTAGTCTCCACACAGGTTTTTAGCACTTGCCCTAGATGGTCCAAGGCTTGTTCAAATGTAGCCCTATAGGTGGAGAAGTTATCCATGAAGACTTCCATCTTGCTACCAATCTATTGCTAAAAGATGTTAAGGACCAAGCACTAAAAAGTGATAGGAATAAGCCAAATGGCATCTTCCTATATGCAAGAGTCCCCTAGGGACTTGTGAATGTTATTTTGGCTTAATTCTCTGGCACAATCTAGATTTGGTTATAACCACTATAATCATCTAGAAAGCTGTAGTAGCAATGCCCTGCAATTGTGTCCAACACTTGATTCAAAAATGGTAAAGGAAAGTGATCCTTGTAGGTTGTCATATTCAATAGCCTAAAATATATACAAACCCTTCTTTTCCCATCTTTCTTTACCATGATCACAAGTCAGCTAGCCCACTCATTGTCTGTAATGGAATAGATGGACCCCATTGTAAGGATTTTCTCAATCTCCTCCTTGACGATCTATTTAAGCTTAGGGTTTAATCTCCTCTACAATTGCCTCTTTGATTTTATGAAGTTTTCATAGATCCAATGTTGGCATATCCTTGCATTGATTCCAATGAGCTTATGATATGACCAAGCAAAGGTTGTTGGCCATTTGTTAACAACTTTCAATGGCTTCTGTTTCTGCTAAGCAACAAGATTAGCATTGATGATGATTGACGTGACATTATTCAGAAAGGCATAAGTTATCCCAGCTAGTAGAGTTTTCAACTCAAGGGGCTCCTACCTAAATGTTTCAAGGATTTTCAAATCTCCCCAATTAATTTCACCCTATTCATTAGAGAGTTGGCAATGGACTTTCTCTAGTTGGTCCATGCTTTCTACATAAGAGTACAAGAGGCTCTCAGTTGGTTTCATGCACAATGTTAAGATACTTTATGCTTTAGCTATCAGCCATTGGATGCCCTCCTATGTTATGGTTGTTGCATATAGGCACCTTTGAACTTCTATGATATCCACATACTACTTACATTTTGTGAATGTTGTGCTTTTAATGATCCATAATTTTAGCTTGCACTAGCACCTTGTGTCATTGTACGTGATGCATGGAATGTGCTTCTTCTCAATCTTGCCAAATTCATTCTCCTTGGAGATTTCCAAGGAGAGGTCATAAATCTTCAACCTTGCATCAATTGTACTTATCCATGCTCTTCTCATTATGATAGGGAAGTACCCTTTGCAATTATGCATCCAGATCAACATGAAGTTACCCACAAATGATGGTCAAAATGTTATCCACCAATCCCAAAAAGATAGTGATGAATTGATTTACTAAATCTAAGAGAATGTTGCTCTTTTTGAGTGGAGGTAGGTTTTAGGCTTGGTACATTTCTTGTGAGATCAAGTTAACACCAAAACCTGAGTTTAAAAAAGCCTTTCAAGGTTCATTATTGATTATTTGCACATACATGATGGGACTCCCAGGATTGGATTTCTTCCTAGGAAGGTGACCAACATTGATATAATCAATGATCACATGGGTCAACATTATAGTATGCACTTTAGGAGGAGTTTGGTTTGAAGGGTTCTCGAAGGATATCTTGTAGGAGGTAGGAGAAGTAGTGTTAGCAACCATAAGTGTCTATGTGGGCTTGGTAAGATTGTTGGTTTTGAAAAAGGATATTTTTTAAGGCTTAGCATTAGAACCACTCAGTACAACCATTATGCCATTTCTCTGCTACAGCTAGGCTAGTATTTCTCCCTGCATTAATGAATCAGGTGTTAAAGGAGTTTAGGAAGGAGTGAAGGAGTGGAAGGATGAGGAGGGTAATAAGGAAATGGGAACTTCCCCCTTGGATATGATCTCTATAATACTCAAGAGGGTAGTGGTAATTTTGGAAGGAAGCGTGAATAAAAGAGTCATGTGAAGAAATGGGTTGTTAAAATAGTACCCATATGAATCTAGCTAGTGGTAAGGGTACTGTTGCCTTGGTGGTGGCATCTCCCATGACTATGGATGTTACCATTGTTGATATTGCTAATGAGGTTTAGATAGTACTCAACCTAGATAATATTCTTGTTGGTGGAACTATCGATAGTTGCCTTGGGGATAAGGAAACCTCCTAGGTGCTTATTGTTTGGCCAATCTAGGATTCAAATGCATACATCCTAGATTCTTGCAAGTGTGACACAATTGAACAACATCCCTTAGGATGTTCGTACTAGCACAGGTCATACCCATCATCATCTGATTTAGAATTTGCAACCTCTTCTAGTGCAACAACTTTGCCCTTACCCTTTTGATGAGCACGTTCAACTTCCTTCTTCTTTCTTCTATCTTGTTTACTACCTTCTTGTTCTCTATTTCCTTTAGCAATTCTTAGAGCAGCTTGAAACTTTTCATCCAAGGAGTCCTATAGTTTATCAACCTTGGTTGATATTTCTTAAACATATTTTTGGATTGACAAGGTTTTTCGTTACACCACTCCATCAAGTAGTGCCTGCTCCTCATTATCATAAAATTAGACATCCCTTTTACAAATGGAAGGATCTTAGTTGTACTCTTCTGCACTTTCCCTATTTCTCAACTCACCTTCTTCCTTGGCCATTTTTCCAATTAGCCTTTGGATTTGATGAGTCCTTAGATTTGAAATCCTTCCTTAGGCATAAACCCTGAGAGTTCTCCTTGTTTTAGTTTAGAGAACATCTATGATGTGACACAGCTAATCCCTTTGAGAATAGCCATGGCCAAGGCATTGGTGCAACAAGGAGTAGTACCTACTCATGGCCGCATCCAAGGATTCATGAGTTCATTTTTTCCATCCTTGGATTTTCCTTCTTAGATTAGATACTTAAGAGTATGTTTAATACTTATCATTAAATAATTCAAGCATTGTAATCCATTTTTGAATGAATTCTAGTTCCAAGGACTAATACCAACTTTCAGCTTCCTTAATAAGTGTCCTAGGAAACGACTTCAACTTTTGTCACTCATTTTCCACGTTCTATAACACACAAGCCTTGTGAAAGGCTTGCAGATGATTTTGTGAATCAAAATTATATCCACTTTCAAACTTGGGGATATTATTCATGTCCAACCATTTCATGTAGTTTTCTTTCATGTGACTTGTTGGTATTTTAATAGCTTCCACAACATTCATCATATTCCTTGTAGCAAGTAGAGGTACATCATATTCATAGTGTTTCCTCTGATCCCTATCATGGCCATGATGCCTATGATGAGCTCTACTATCCCTTCTCTCTCTTTGGTGGGTTTCCCTTGATTTCTCACACCTGTGATTCAAATTGTTTTGGTAGGATCTACAATCATCTCTATCTTGTTGATCACCTTCATCATAATCTTTGTTTCCCTTGTAACTTCAATTAGAGTTGAAGGAGGAAGATGATGAGGATGAAGAAGATGAAGAGGAAGGAAAGCTACCACTAGCATGGTGTCTACTGCTTCCTCTTCTTTGGTCCCTACAATGGTTAACATGTTTGTCCTTGTCATGGTGCTTGTCCTCATTCCTACCTTCACTACCCCATGCAAGGCCCCTTAATCATGGGATCCATTCTTTCCAAACCCATGGTTATTCATAGTGGACTACAATCATCAATTAAGTGTCTCCTCATCAAAGGGAAGAGGAGAATTAGTGTACTAAGAACTTCCCACAAGGAAGTCTTCTCCCTCGTTATGTATTTCCAAGAAAAAGTGTGTAGGCATCTTTTTCTTTCTTCTTCTGTGCCTTTGTGGAATGATAATCCTAATAGGAATGATCTTACACCTCATACTTAAAGTTAAGTCCTATAATGCCTAATTAGACAAGATTGTTTGGGAGACAACACATTTTTGCCTTCCATGTCCCTCCACCATAGTTGTTCATCTTGATGCAGGATGAAGATGAAGTATGGAGTCTACTCATTTGGATAAGTGTAGACCACCTTAAACTATTGTGGCACTGACATCTTATGGCCTTCCAATCCTTGCTAATTGGGATTGCCCATAAAGAGTGGTGGAGAGTTCTCCCTACAAGAAGAAGCCATGTGAATTTATGGGAAAAATCAGTGTGCTTTGTTGATTATTATTTATATTAAATGATTTTCACTTTAGGTTTGTTACAACATTGTTGAATAATTTCACGACCTTCCTAGGTAGCACAAGTAACTAACTAAAGTCCTCAAAAATAGCACCAATGATGAGTAGTGAGTGTACCCTACACCCAACTATATGAATTATAAGTAGTCACATGCAATCCAGTTAAATTCCATAAACTTTAGTTCTCTAAGTGCATGTCATCTGGGATAGTGAATCTAGGGATGTGATCATTGTCTTCTCAATTCCACTTGTATAAGTGCAAGTGTATAGCTAAGTGTAATTGATGCACATGATTTTTATCATTTTATATTTTTATCTATATCAACCTAAGTAAAAAAAAGTGATTAAGTATTAATTAATCTAATAACTATCTAATGTCATAGACTAATTCCTAACATAAGCATCCAGTTCCACCCACCATACACATTCTAAACACGTCACAATGCTGTTGGATTACCAAGCACAAGCACTACTAGGATTACCAAGCATTAACGTATGCTTGAGATCATCATACTTATGTGTATTAGTTATTTGTATTTAATTATTTAACTAAAGACATAGAAATAAATTCATGAATATTAAAGTGCATTAAAGTAAGAATTATGCTATTTCCAAATGCTACAAGTTTTATCAAGAAGCTCATCTTTATTGTCATTACACCAAAGTGTTCAGGTACATCAATGTTCAAATAAGAATTTGTACACTTCTTAACTCTTGTTGTGGGCACTTAGAAAATATTTTAATTGTTGGAAAAGCAAACTGCAACAACTTCATTAAGCTACTAAATGAACGATGCCATAAATGTAGTGGATACATGCATTTATATAGGTAAACAAAAATACTCTATTGATGCATATGCATCGACACATCTTCCCATGCATTTATGGGGTCATGTCAATGGGTACACATCAATGGGGTCATGTTAGTGGGTATGCATCGACAAGGATGTGTTGACGAGACCCCATCAATGTATCTAAATCATGATTCATCACTTGCCTTGTGGATAAGGTAGCTACCTAGGTGCTTGTCATTTTGCTAATCTAGGATTTAAAAACTACATCCCAGATTCTTGTAGATGTAACACCATTGGACAACACCCCTTTGGATGTTCAGATTGCCAAATGTCACAACCATCATCATCTATTTCTAAATATATAGCCTTCACTACTACTACAACTTTACCCATGTTCTTAGAATATCACTATTCTACATCCCTCTTTCTTGACCACTACCCCCTTGGTCTCTTCACTTCTCAGTAATTTTCAAAGCTATTTGGAATTTTTCATCCAATGAGTCCCACATCTTATCTAGTTTAGCTGATATTTTGATGACAAATTTTTGGATCAATAAGGTTTTTCTATGCACCACTTCATCAAGTGATGCCTCCTCCTTAGTATCATAGAAATGCACCTCCCTTTTGTGAATGGAGGGATCCCTATTATACTCTTTTGTACTCTTGTGATTTTTGAGTTTTCCTTCTTCTTTGGTCACTTGATTTATTAGTGTTTGAATCATATGGACTCATAGCTCAAAAATTATCCCTTGGGCATAGACCCTAAGAGTTTTCCTTATTTTGTTCCTAAGCCCATCTATGATATGGCATAGCTACTCCCTTTGAGAGTATCCATAGCTTGGGCATTAACACAAAAGAGAATAGTACCTACCCAAGGTTGCATTCAATGACTCATGATTATCTTGCTTTCATCTTTGCATTTGTCTCTACAAGTTAGATACTCTACAGTATGTTTGGTACTTATCATTGAAAAGCTCCAACATCATACTTCATCGATGAATGGATTCTAGTTCAAAGGACTAGTACTAACTTTCAACTTCCTTAATGAGTATTCTTGAGAATAGTTTCGACTTCTACCATTCGTTCTCTATGTTTTGTAAGAAACAGACATCATAAAAGGCTTGAAGATGGCTTTAGGGATATGAATTGTATCTTTGTTCAAACCTAGGAATATTATTCATATCCAACCTCTTAATTTACCTATCTTTCAAGTGCCTTGTTGGAATCTTAACCACCTCTAAAATGTTCAACATGTTTTGGATAGCCAACAAAGGTTCATCTTAGTCACAATGATCATAGTGGTCCCTATCATGGCCATGATGTCTATGATGAGTCCTATTATGTCCTCTCTCTCAATGATACTCCTTCCTTTATTCTTGTCCTTATCCCTATTCTTGATCATGCTAGAAGGATTTATGTTTCTCTCTATCTTGTCATTTATCTCCATCCTAATCATGGTTGTTCTTTCTTCTATCTTGATCTCTAATCATATTGTCAAAGTTGGAGAAACCATGATAATGATGATAAGTATGAGAAAGAAGGAGAACCAGCACTAGAACGATGACTACTAGTTCCTCTCCTTCAGTCCCTATGCAAATCAGTCTACTTTTCATTGTCTTTGTGCTTATCATTATCCTTATCTTTGAATGAGTGGCTACAATTATTTTCTTTTGAGGCTCCTTGATCTTGAGAACCATTCTTTCCCTCACATAGTTTGTCCACAGTTAACTTCAACCTTTGGTTAAGGCTCTCCTCATCATAGAAAGGAGGAGAGTCTATGTATTGGGATTGGCTTAAAAAGAAGTTCTCATGTTCCTTATGTTGCTGCAATAATAACTAGGCTGGGATCCTCTTGTCCTTAGAGGCCTCATATCATGCTTTTATCTACTGATCCTTCTTTTACTAGGCATTAGTGGGGTGATAATCCTAATAAGTATGGTCTTGGACCTCATACTCTATGTTAAGTGTAGCGATGCCCAGTTTGATGAGCTTCTTAGTAGCATGGTAGGAACAAATTGGTTGAGGGCCAACACAATGTTACCTTTTGTATCCCTCTAGTTGAGCTACTCATCTTAATGCAAGATGAAAGTGAAATCCATATTGTAAGGATCCAAATGAGTGTAGAAAACATGAAGTTGTTGAGGTATTTTTTGGACCTCAGGTCACTAATTCAATTCTCCTATAAATGGTGGAGATTCAACCCTATGAGAAGCTATGTTATCTTTTGCTAAAACTAGTGTGCTTGTTCTTATTTTCTTAATGATTTTTCACTAATTGATCCATACAGTGTCTTTGTATAATGTCATGGTCTTTTCTTACTTAGCACACTTAGCTAAATTAAATATTTGGCAATAGCACCAATGATGAGCAGTAAATATACGCTATGCCCAACCATATGAATCACAAGCATGCACTAGTGATTTAGTCAAATTCCATGGACTTAGTTCTTAATTTTGCCTATAGAAAATGACTATGAATCTAAAGGTCATGTGATTGTTTTCTTCCTAACTCTTACTTATGTATGCTCTTACATATGGTTAAGTATGAATTAAAGCATATGATATTTATTTTTGTTTGTATTTATATACATTTTTTATCCTAAGTGCTAGGTAAAATAATGAATGATGGATGATTAATTATTTTTAACTATCTAACATCTCTAAGAGATAACTATCCTAATATAAGTATTTGTACCCACTTTCCATACACATCTTGAACTCATATTAATGCTAATGGGTTACCCAGTGACAATTAGTAAGTATACCAAATGGCCACTACTAAGATTATGTTATACGTCATGCTTGAAGTAGTCATACTTATGTGTTCATTATTGGTTATATTAATTACTTCAATTATAGTATAGAATGTAAAAATGTGTTTCAAGTAAAGTGCTAATTACAAAAGGTTTAATCTAATTCAAGTGCTACAATGAATGCAAGAAATATCAACTTTATTACTTGTTATGACAATGCATTTAGATACATAGCGCTCGAATAAAGTTATGTATAATCCATTTCATTCAAAGGTAAAAATAGTCTAACTCTAGAAACAACAAACTACAATGGCTTTGTTACTTTACTGACTTAACATATCACAAATGTGGTTGGTACTCACATTTATATAGGCTTGATTACATCAACATTAACACACGTGACCATGCATCAATAAGGATATGTTGATCAGGCTGTGTTGATGCATGCTCATTGAAAAGGTTGTGTTAACACATGCCCATCGATGTAGCTAGTCAACTACACTTCATCAATAGGTATCTTAGAAGTTAAATGTGAACCATGCTTTTATTGTTAATAATAGATAACTACCTTGGTTGGGATATTGCACTATATAATACAAAACCATTAGGCACATAATTACATGGAGTGGTAAGGTGAATAATGGGATGAGAAGGGATTGTAGAGATTAGGAAATGAGGTATCTTACCATGTATGTAATAGGTTATTATGTTAATTGTGGTTAAAATAACCATCATACCTATCTATTTTGGTTTGAAATTAAGTCCATATCTTTGCCAGTGACATTGCATTACATCATCCCAAACTTACCACCATAGCACTACCACAACCATATGAAAACATCACTACTCAAAAAAAAAAAAAGAGGAAGTAGTTTTGTTTAATTAATTACTTAAATATTAAAATTTAAGAAAACATGAACATTGGTTAGAGGGGTGCTTGCAAGCATGGGTAATAGGTCTTCCTAGCCTCATAGCCTATGTTAATCCTACAAGAGAAGTACCTCTAGGCATGGGTAACATGTCGTTTAGTCACATAATGAGACTAGTCTAAGAGACCTTTGGAATTCCTGGAAGTAATCTTCTTCCACGCATGGTTAATGTCTTTCTAGTAGTATTTTACAAAATATTTTCTTTTGTGAACTAATTACTGTATGACTTATGCTTTTCTTTCCATAGGACTACCTTTAGGCATAAGTATCATGTCTTTTTAGTAACATGGCAAGGAAACACTTCTTCAAGAACTTGCTTTCATCAAAATTAAAACATGAGTGATGATATCAAGATATAGAATAGTAAGATCTATAAAGTAAGTATAAAAAATTAACAAGTCTTTTCCCCTTTCTTCAAGGCATAATGATCATGAGTTAATTTTAGTTTTATATGAGAAAAACCATATTGATCTCATGATAAAGATATCTTATTTATAGAAACTAGAGGAATGGATGATTTGGTCTCAATACTCTACAAAATTATTTATCCAATCATCTTGATAGCATAAGATAAAAACCTAGCACATGATGTTTGATTCTTGCATTATGACTAGCAACATTATTATTGAAAAAATAGTAAATATTCACAAAACACAAAGAAAATGACTCAAGAAAAGAGAAAGTTAAAAGGAAAAGAAAAAAGAACAAGAAATGGAAAATGCATTAAGAATTAGAAAATTTGTAAAAAAATAAAAAAATGTTAAAAATAGAAAAATGATAAAAAAATTGTAAAATAAAAAGTGAAAATGCACTTATTAGTTCTTGATTCAAGATGGGGCACATTCCCCATGACTAAAATCATGGACAAGCATCCAGAAAATGGATACAAATTCCCTAGGTTATATATCAAATATTTCTTGGTTATCATATTTAGTAATTTATGTTTTTTCTTGTTATCCCATTTAACATTGATAATATTTAGGTTTTAATCATTTTGAGACATATATTCAAGTGGACTAGAAGGTGTTTTCTTTTTAGAGGATCTAGATATGCTTTCTCTTCGATTTTTAATTTTAATTTTTGGATTTTTTTTCAACACTTTCTTATGGTTAGGATGTAGGATGTCCTTTTGTAAGTTCTCTATTCAGTTCATTTTCTTAGTAAAAGAGCACATAAGCAAGTTGAATTTTTTCATGCATCTTTTTGATATTTTCATTTTCATATTTTCTAGCCACTATGTTTGTTTTGGTTTAGTAGCTATTGTGCTGACATGGTTTTGCATACAAATTTATTCCTTAAGTTTGTTGTCGATTGGTATAGTAATCATGTTAATACTTTGAACTTTTCCCATAATGTCATATTTAGTTTTTATATTTTTTTTTGAAGTGATAATGGTTGTTGGCTCTTACTTAGGATTAGAAGGTATTGTTTTTGTGAGCAAGGAAGTTGCACCATATTAACCTTACACTTGTTCTAATGAGCTAGTAGGTCTACTAGTTTTATTGACATATGTGAGAACCATCCTAAAGAAGGAATTTTTTTGAGGCTTGTGCTTAGATATACTAACATTATCATTTACTTTTTTGTTCATAGCATGAGTAACATTTTTTCATTAAGGTTGTGGTGCTAATTATTCTTGCATTGTTAATGTTCGCATATGTTGGAGGGGAGTATACAAGTATTAAGGATATGACAAATCGTGAGAAGCATAGGATGATGATTCCACAAGAAATTATGTAGGTTGATGGTATTTAGAAGGGTAGTAATAGTAACTTGAGGGATGGGTAGTAGATTCATTATGAGAAATAAGGTTTTCAATATAATATCCATAAGGGCTCAGATGGTAATAGAGATATTACTAGTTTGGTGGTGGTATCTCCCAAGACTACGAGGTTTACCATTTTTGTTGATAGTAGCCTTAAGATTAAGGAGGAATTTCACTTGTATAGTAGTGTTGGTTGTACTTTCTTGAATTTTTTATTTCATGAATTTTGAGCCCAAAGTATAAGCCTGAGACTCTTGTATATGTTATATGACAAGGCAACAATCTCTTGGATGTTCATATTGACAAATGTCACATCCATTATCCTTCTTAAGCTTAAGTTTGTGATCTCTTTCACTACTATAGGCTTTCCTTTTAGCCAATAAGTTTTTGTACCTTCTTGTTTGTCTTTCTCTCCTTATCTTGGTCTATTGATTCTACCTAAGTTGTTCTTTCCTCCATGATTTTCAAGCTAGTTGTAAATTTTTCATTTTTTAATTTTTACATCTTATCCGCCCTTTCATCAATCTCAATGATAAAATTTTGCATTGCTAAGGTTTTGTGTAAAATCATCTCATCAAGACTCACCTTTTCTTCACAATAATAAATATGGATCTTCTTTTTGCAAAGGGCTTGATCCGAGTGATATTCCTCTATGCTCTTTCTTTTGTATAATTCTCCTTCTTCTTTTTCCACTTGCTCAATTAACTTTTGTATCTAATGGGATTTCATTTTTTATAATATTCCTTTTTCATTAATCCCAAGAGTCTCTCTCATTTTTTTACAAAGCCCATTATGATGTAACAAAGTTGCTCTTTTTGAAAAAAAAGTCTATGGCCTATCCATTTATGTAATAGAGAGTAGTATTTGCCCAAGACTACATGAACGGATTCAAGGTTCTCTTGTTTTCACCCTTGAACTTATTTTCTTAGATTAGACACTCTTAAATAGGTTTGGTATTTATCATTGTGGATCATTAGTGGATTGAATCTAGTTCCAACAATCTATACCAAATTTTAGCTTCTTCTATTAGTGTTCTAGGGAAGAGCTTAAGCTTTTGTTACTTACTTTCAATGTTTTGCAAGGCACAAGCTTCATGAAATTATTGTAAATGATGTTCTGGATTAGAATTATAGCCTCCCTTAAATTTAGGAATGTTATTCATATCAAGAATTTTGGTATGACTTTCTATTTGATGTCGATGGTGTATTCTTACTATCTCCCTTATTTGTATCATGCTTCTAGTAGTTAACAAAGGTTCATAATCATTAGATATGTCATAGTTATCATCTCTACTTCTAGATACCCAATGATAATGGTCTCATCTCTACTCTCTTTTGTACCTTTTATCTTGACTTAAATCTCTATTGCTATCTCAATCTTAATCCTTGCCAAGATGTTTATCACGATTCCTCCTATGATGATCACCTAGTTATCTACTTTGGTCCCTTCATGGAGCTTTGTCTCCATACCTACATTCATCCTCATCAAAACTAGATGGTGAAGATGAAAAGGAAGATAGTAAATTTGGAAAACTATCATGGCTCATATATCTTCCCCTATGGTCTCTTAGTTTATCTCTTTTAGGTTTGTTGGAGGTCCTAGGCCTTAGGGCCTTCCTTGTTCTAGGACTTGTTCCATCTCCTTGAGGATTGTTTGAATTAGTCTTTGATAGTAAGGGTTTTAATGAACATATGACACCCTTTCTTGTAGTTTTTCACTCCAATTCTCTTCAATATAGATCCTATCATTACTTCTACCAGTGTTCCCATCATGTGATGAACTATTAGCTTTATAAGAAGAAGACATGTATTTAGTTAATAATGTGTGTGTAACTTAAAATATTAATTTTTTCATAAAATATAAATCATTAATGCTTTTACAATGATCATTTATGATATAACTAATTTAGATCACTAGCACCATCTCCAACAATGGAGCCAATGATGAGCGATGGGGATCCCTTACACCTAATCATATAGATCACAAGAAATCACATGTAATTTGGTAAAATTCTATGAATAGGACTAGAGTGATATCTAGATTGTTAAGTATTAACTATAGTTTGGTATCTTCTCACTTGGATTAGTGATAGCTTTATCACATATGGTTTAGTTCAATGTGAAGCATATGATTATGATGTTGTTGGGTCCTTGAACTAAATTAATCAATAACACAAAAATTAATTATTTAATCTAATTAATAATAAAAGTAAATCCTAAACTATGCTAAGGATGATGAGTATATATTCTTAGCATACCATACATATCTTGAACTCATGTACTCACTACTGGGATTACTAAGTGTTTTAGTGCTAGGTGAACTAAGCAATAATTCTACTAGGATTACTAAGTGAATACATGTTTATGCTTAAATTTCATCAACTAATTAATGTGCATGAAAATGTAAATATTAAATAAATACATAAAAAGTAAATTACATTGAAAAAATTATATTTTAAGTCAAAGTGTTGAAATGAATATGAATCAATCTAGATCTTATTGCTATTCATGAAATGTGTCTAAGTACAATTCCACTCAAATAAGATGTCATATAATTGGTTCAAATTCATATTTTGGGCACTCACTGACTACAAACTAAGATTACGAAAGAAAACTACAAGATTTTGGCTATGCTACTAACTAAATTATTTCAAATATGTAATAGATGTTTGCATATTTATAGGAAAATATGCAGCCTATGTCAATGCATATGTGTTGATGCATCTTAGGCTTTGTCAAAACATATAGCATTAATGCATATGCGTTGATGCATCTCAAGCTTAGCTGACATAGCTACAATATAGCAAATGTGATGTTGCATCTTTAATATCATACCTGATTGGCACACTTAAGAAATGATGCTTTATCATATCTTAATAGTCGAGTGTTGGAACCCTAAAATAATTGTAATATAAGTGCATCCTAAGATATATAGTCTAATTAAAACTTTATAACTCAACACTACCTACTAGAATCAAATCAATGACTTCAAGTTATCAAATCAAGAGTCTTACCACTAGGCTAACACATTCATCCATCATAGATGAGATAGAAGCATCAAGATGATCATGAATTAAACAAAAACATGTATTAAGATAAACATTAATCAAATTCTAATAAAATTACAAATATAAATTATTTTAAAACTTGACTACTATGTCTTTAACTTTTACATCCTTATCATTTTTATTTTTAAAGATAGGATAGTTTAGTACCTTGATATTTTTTATTTCTAAGAATGGGATTATAATTTTAAAATTAAAGATTTGTTATATCTAAAGACACACTTGATCTATGAGAAAAATATTATATTTTCATGAAAAATAAAGATTGACTCTACAATTAACCAAGCATCAATGTGAGTAAAAAAATCATATCAATGTTTTATTGAAACATTATAACTCTATAACACTATCTCAAATAGGTAGTCACATCATAAAAAAGAAATATATATAATTCATCCTTAAGGGCTCTTGATCTAGATAACCTACAGGTGCATTTTTCTCAAAGGAGTTAAATTCATTTTTTACATTCAATTCTAAAATGATACAAACTTAAGCAAAGCTTGCTGATGGTACTTCACTACTTGATAAGAATAGCAGTTAAGAGATAGTAAGCTTTTACATTTAGTTTATTAGATATAATGTGATATAAATAAAATGGTTTCCTACTTTCTATATTAGACAACAATTATGTTAAAACATTTTTCTTGACTAACTAAAAATTAAGCTTAGGATTTCGCTACACTTCTTCCCAAGAAATATTTCATTTTCTCAAAATTAAACTTCCTTAAAAACCAATTATAGTGTTATGAATCCTCAAGAACTTCTTTAGAGAATTTTTCTTGCCTTGTGATATTCAAGCTATGAGTGTTTGCAATGAATTAACATAAGACTTTTACTTATAAAGGTAATAAATCACATTTTAATGATACTATTGAGTAAGGTATTTTCATATTCACTTTTAAATCATTAAGAAAAAAAGCTTTTTGTTCTTTTTCAATAATTTTTCACTATTAAACTCTATGCCATAGCAATAGCATTAAGCTTTGTTGTAACACTCATCTTTGCTATAACATTAATATTTGCATTATATTAAAGGTTATCTATGCAATTCATCATCATATCTAGTTACTTATTATTGTTATGAAGCTTTATTCTATTGCAAATCCTCTATAATAGTTTAGTTGAATCATTGTACTATTCTTTGGAAACTTTGTAACTATTAATCTAAATTTTCTGCCACTACAACATACAACCTCAATCATAAAATTAATTTCAAGCTTAAAAAATAAATAAAACCTACAACAATATATACCTTTTTGAGATTGAAAGAAATTAATGTAGACATAAAAATATGTTCTAGCATATCATGATTCAGTAGTCACACATCATCATACAACATATGATTATGTAATAGTTACATAATCAAGCCAATAAGATAGTAGATACATATAGCCAACTTAATTTATCACATCAAACATAGCTAGATTCATTACATCAATCATAGCCAAAAGCACAAATTAAATCAAAAAGCATACCAATTTAGTTTTTTATTAAAAAAAATATGTGATAGTTTTAACTTAACTAGTCACACAACATCAGCTCATCCCAAAATGTAACATCTCAAATTGAACCAAATGGAAGCAAGGTAAATTAGAGTATAATATAAAACACGTACATATTTACTATTACTTCAAATCACACATCACACCTTTTCTCATCTAAATCAATTCATCACATCATAGTCAAAACAATCACATTGCGTCTTTATCTAATAAAAACACATTGTAAACTACACTTCTCCTTTTGGTTACAAAGGTATTATGTATATCTTCCCTGAAAATGACTATTCAAGATTAAAATAAGGGTAACAAGCTAACCATTGTAGTTATTCAAATAGTCATTACATAGATCAAGAAAATATAAAAAAAAAAGTAATTATCATTTAATTATAAGAAGAAAGTAAGTTACAAACAATCATCATCCATTAGGTTTGTTCTTTAATGTTTTGAAATAAGAACTTACCTACTATCCTTGTAGTAAAATATTTTAGCTTGTCCTAAACTAACATAAAAAATAGTTAGAAGATTAAGCCTATCTAGGTAGTGTGGTCACACTGAACAATATTCCTAAGTAGATAAATCTATTTTTATTTAACAATTTAGTGAATATATCAACCTATTACTCCTTTGTTAGGAAAGTTTTGAAATTTATAGATAAATATAAAGGATCATTACCCAAAGGCTCAATTGTTATCTCACCAAGGTGCGATCATGGGAAGATGGTGAATGATCAATGCCTAATATCTTTAAGTAGCTTCACCTAACAAAAATAATTACAAGTCAAGATCTTAAGGAGTGAATCCATCTACAAGAAACTAAGAGAAATTCCATCATATAACTAATCACACAAAGACAAGATGCCCATTGGAGGCATAACAATAAGAAAATAACCAATCATGAGCCATGAAACCAAAACTTTATGAATGTCATAAACATGCCTACATAACATGTAAATTAAACATGGCATCAACAAAGAAGAACATAGAAAAATAAGAGATATGTCATTGCTAAAACCAAATCCTTCCAATTTCATGTCATCAAGATCATACTGATGTGTAAAAGAACATTCATGATGTCCTTCTAAGCTAATGTGCTTTAGACAAAAGAACATATTATTTTGCTTTAATATTATTGCTTGTGTTTTTTGTGGTTGACCTAGCCTTTTTGGTAGTAATCTATTTTCTTCATAGTATTATTTTGGTTGGATTCATTCTCCTACTGATCATGAGAGAAAACTATGGACTATGTTGTTTTTAAAACTTGAGAGAAGGAACTCTTGCAGAATTAACTGCTGATGAAATATCTGAATCAAATAGAAACACCTTGGATACCATGTTTTGGAGAGGGATGGATTTGATTACTGGTATTACCACTTTTATTACCCTCTTGAAGTCAATCCACCTTAGGGGTTTCAATGCTATGTGGCTCTACTAATACTTGCTTTTAGATTCCTTTCTACAACTATATACTTAGTATTATTGGGCTAAAAGGTTTTTTTTATCTTAGAGTTAGCTTCCTTTCTGAGCTTGTTACAACAAACAACCTCTTGATGGCCAAATTTCCAATAGTAGTTACATGTAATATAATGAGACTTTCCCAATTTTTTGGTGACTAGAAAATCTAGCTTTTTTAGTTAATTTCTTATAGTTTACCTCTACAATTATCCATTATTTATGGTATGCCTAACCTTACCATAATATGAGTAAGGTTTATGACCTTGAGAGCAAACATCTCTTTTATGACCTATTTTTCCACATTTTGAGCACTTTATAAATCAATTCTCATACTACACCCTGTTGGTGACCATTTGGAACATGACCGCCAAGAAGTGTCTTCGAACAAGATTTAGGTGCTTGCAGGTCTCTGGCAACACCAAGGCCCAAATACCTCCAAATAGACTCAGTAGTTAATGTGAGTATGTGTGTGTGCTGTTGTGGTGTGTGGTTGTGAAAAATGAAACGATTACGTTGTGTGTAACATACAAATGACTTATCAATAAGAGATTCAGCCAACTTTGCCAAGTACTATGAGTTGTTGAGAGTTCCTATTCTGTTTAATTGCCTAGTCTACATGGTCCTTATAATACCTACTTATAACAAATAAAATTTTGCAAAAAGATTTGAGCACAACTCTGCGAATATACTTCTAATTTTCCCCAGAGAAAGAAAAAGTTCCACAAGAAAACTAGAAATAGAGCGAGATTCAATGGAAATAGATAGAAAGGAAAGAAGATTTGTGTAAAGATCTCAAATATTTAAACAAGGTAAAATGATACGAGTAAACACTTCGCAATAAAGCTATCCCAAATTCAATAACTATGAATTGTTCAAACTTCCAAAGTTCAAATAAGCAATTTCTTCAAGATAATCCTACTATGCTACCAAAAATTTGCTACGTAAACTATCACGTACATGACTCCATTTTGGCTAGATAATGGACATCAATAATTGCATTCAATAGAACCTTCAAAAGACTTCAAAATTTCTGATTTAAATACCACAGAGATTCATTTTAAAGATAAAAAGAAGCTATTCTGGTCCCATCAAAATACCAAAGATTTTTTGAACCCTCTTGACTATTGAATCGTTCAACGGCATGACTACAAGCAGAGGCTCTCTTACAATGATCTCAATAGCAGTTCTTAT
>MNCI01025409.1:824362-845366 GCA_015680685.1 Gnetum montanum
CCCTAAAGCCTTTTTATAGGGTTCAAAAGGTAGTTACATTCTAAAATATCTTAGCTAACTTTTCTCCCAAGTAAGGAAGTTATTTACTTGCCCAACAAGTTAGGAGATATTACTTGCTCAACAAGCTAGGTAAGTTACAACTATTTTGGGTGGTTATAACCACCATAGAGATAAAAAAGCTGCAGTTGACAAGTGTCCCATTTAATTGACAAGTGGCCCTTCAGTCGCCAAGTGGTCACCATGGAGACAAAAAAGCTATAGTTGACAAGTGGCCTTTTTAATTACCAACTGTCTTCATGGTAATCAAAATTAAAATTAGTTACAAATATCATAGTTGTAACTATCATAGGAAGTTACAACTTCCATAGGAATAAAAGGGATAATAGCCAAATGTCTTCTTTACAAATGATGCTATACAAAAGTCCCTTAAATCTCTTTCCTTTGTGAATAAAAATAGCCCTTTTTAAAGTGGATAAGAAAAGGACGTTGAAGTAAAATAAGGGGCTTAACAAATTTTAGCAAAATGAATGATGCTGAAGCCACGTTAATGATAAACCAAATACCAACAATTGGATAGACATATTTCTCAACTGAATTTAACAAGCCAGCCCAAACTACTAACGTGTTTCCAGCTGATCCATCTTCATTATCGCTGGAAATGATTTCCAAATGTGCCGTGTTCATGTGCGACAGGTCACACATGTTTCTGTTGGAGGACTTGTAGTGGCGATAGCTCCTGTTGGCGAACTTGTAGTGGCGATAGCTCCCACACTTGCTAGTGATGACTGGTAGCATCGCATTGTGAGCACCAGCAGCTCTATTTTAATAGTTTCATCGTCATTTAACCAATGTATACATGCATCACTGGTCCAAATCGTGGGGATCATCAATGGGCAAAGAAGGATCAAGGTGTTTAGCCTTGCTCAGAAATTTTTTGGCACATGCAGCATCACCTGTGCCTAAAGCTTCCTTACTTACTTGTCACTTCTGTTGTGGCAGTTAGGCTTCTCATCCCCATTTTTGTTTATGTATTGATGTAAGAAAAATCATGTGAGGGCTAATGTAGAAGGGGTACGTCGATGGCTTATGCAGAGGCTATGCAGTGGTTTAGGCCTACTACAATGCTACACAAGAAACAAAGCCCTGGTCTATGGCTGCTACATCCACTCACACATGAAGGCAGCTCTGGTAATTCCCTTAGACAAATCTCTGTGCAACAAGCTCATCCACATGTACGTCAAATATGGAAGCTAGGGTGATGCACTCCAAGTTTTTCGTGAAATTCCTAAACCCAACGTTGTATCCTACACTGCCTTAATCTCCGATTACGTTGCCAACAACTGCATGAGCGAGGGTTTTTGCATTTTTCACTAGACACAGCAAGCACGGATAAACCCCAACGATTACACCATCCAACCATTCTCGGCAGCTGTGCCAAAACCAAGAGCTTGCAAAAGGGCGTAGAACAGGATGTTGTCTGTAGCTGTGGCGGGTGGCCGACGCGTAGGTGGCGGCAGTGGATCAGTTCCATCTCTTTATTGTGGCGTGGACTGCGGTGGTGGTTGCATATGTGTTACTTGTCCCTTGCTCGCTGGCTACGCCCCATAGAGGAGGCTCATAATACTGCCAAACCCTAGTTCTGTAATCTTTCTTTCCACCATAACCTTTGTGCGATGTTGTATGGATCAGTGGCTTGACCACAACGTGCTCTGACTTTGGGACACGCTGATGGCGCAACACCAACTGTTAGGGGAGGAGATGGGTTTCGATGTTGAGGCTCTGGCATGCCTCCGTATGCTTGCACTTAAACCTTAGTCTAGAAGCCTGGTGACAGTGTTGATACTGGTGGCCACAGTAGTCCATGTGCTATACCTAGAAATGGTAAAAATAGGCCTCCAAGGTTCAAATCCCAAGCATTATTTTCCATAATTTCCTCCTAGGGATGGGCCCTATTGACATCATCTGGTTTATTTGCCATCTGTTTCCTTTTAACAGCTTACTGATCAACATATTGCCTAAGCTTTTCCATTCTTTAACAAGTTCTTTCCAAATTATTTTAGGCAGAGTGTAGATACCTTCAACAAATATCGGTAGCCTAAAACACTATTTTCTACCACCTTTCCCTAAGGATAGCTCTTGTTCATTCTTTACCAGTATTCAAATGATCAATTCTTGAAAGTATTTCTAACAATAAAGAATTTAGTTGCCATTGGCACATTATCTCTTGTAACCTTCTATTCACTATCTTTCATATGTGCATCATTATTTCCACCAATAATATTATGGTCTCCCTGATATGCATGCCTTTCCTCCTTAAGGGCTCCATGCAAGGAATGCTTTAGTTGATGATGTAGACAACCAATGATGTTGCTATGAGGATAATACTCTAGTATACCTAATCCACCTCACAGCATGTTTCAAATGAGAGTGAGACAAACCTATGGAATATCCACAAAAGAGATGGGCACATAAAAGTTCTAACCTAATGAATTTTGAGAAGCAAAATCATATGCTTGTTTCCCATGCTAAGTATCAGTCTGATTGATAATCCGAAGAATTAAAATTAGGGAGAATAAATGCAGCCCATCTCATCCAATCTTTTTTAGTGAGTGATAGGAATCAATACCTTCATCTTGCCATTTCAATAGTTCTATTGAAATATTTTGAAGGTTTCAATCATCTCATATCTCTGTTCCATGAAATGACCAAAATGTGCCAACATTTCTACCCCCTTTAAAAGCATAAAGAAATTTATGCAAACCCCATTTTAAAACTGAACTGTACTGGTAGCTTTTATAGAACTTTTACAGCTGAACAGAAATCTTTTTGGAGGAAAATTTCCATCAAACATAAGGTTTGATGGTATAAAACCCTCATTCCTAAAAAAACAACAAACTGTACATTATCCAATCCTTTTTTCATGGACTATTCTTGAGATGGAAAGAGAATGTTGAGGATTACTCTGGTAGGAATCCTCATATCTCTAACCTTCTCATAAACGATCTCTCTATTATTTTTTGCTTGTTGGAGCTTTCAACTTGATCTTCTTGAGATTTTTCTTCAGTAATCCTCTCATCTTTTTTCTCAAATGAATTCTCATTTTCTTGGAGTGTACAAATTTTGTTTTGAACACCTCCATTTTCAACCATCTTACTTTTTCCATTTGAGGTAATGTTACTAATCATCAAAGGTTTGCTATAGATGTATATTTGATTTGGTTCTCCATTCCAAGGTAACCACATGTGAGAATAATTTATTGATATGTAACCTAAGAAATTCTTGCTCCAACTTCTACTCAATAAGAGACTATGTGAATTTGGTATATCTGCCACTTGAATGGTTACTCTACTTCTGACGTGGGGTTTGGAAGAAATTTCCAATAGGACATTTGACAATTGACCCACAATCTTCACTCTACTTTTATCCACTTGAACAATCTTTTTATTTGATTTTTTAGGAATCAAACCAAGTTTCTTACATATAGACAATGGCATTATAGTGGACGTAGCTCCAGAATCAATCAAACAATTGTGTAAGTATTTATCCTTCAATTTCATTTTCAAAAGGAAAGGAGGAGCTTCCTTATCATACGAGGTCTTTAATTTCTCATCATTATGAGACACATAACTTAACTCTGATTCTCTAACACTCCTTTTACCTTTAATGAACTCTAAAGCTTTTCTTTGTTGATCTCCTATTTGAAGTAACTGATAAAAACTAATATTAGCCTTGACATGTTTAAGATCTTCAATCAAATCATACTTTCCATCACCAATAAAGCTTGGTTTCCTTATCCATTTATTAAAAGACTGATTTGGAGTGCTTTGCTCTACTTGATTGTCTTTACCTTTATACTTATCTCTTCTACTTGGCTCAAAAGCTTTTCTCTTAGTAGATGGATCAGCAATAACATTTGGGGGTCTAGAAGTAGTTAGTTTTTCCTTAGATTGAAGACTATATCCATTTTCCTCATTGTTATTGCATTCTTCATCTGAAGACATATCTTCTTTAGAACTTGATAGAGAAGAAGTATCGCTAGATCCATTGCTAGAAGATTTACTTGCATAATGAACACTAGATAACTCATTATTAGATTCAATATCAAGAAATTTGGACATAATTAGATCACTTGCGTCTTCATCTTCTACTAACTTAGTGTCTTGATGTTTATGCTTTCTATTTTTCCTTTCTTCCTTGATATTAACTCTTGCTAAAGCTTTTTCAAGCTTCACTATTTTATTAGACATGTCTCTCATTAATTGTCCTTTTTCATATCCTACTCTTTCATGTTCTTGCTCTATCTTAACATGATATGGACCTGGTAAAGCTTTAAATTGAGCAAAACCTTGCATAGGAATCACAACTCTTTCTTCTTCTTTTTTGAATTGCAATATTTTCCTCGGGATTCAAGTTCAATTTTTTTTCTAACTGTATAGCTTCACTAAAGTAGTCATTTAGCGTAGTTAAGTTTGGAGTTCTCCTTAACCAAATTGAAATGTTGGGGTTGACAGCCTTAAGATAAGTTTCTTTAAGCATTTCTTCTTATGGTCTATATTGTCTGTGAAAGAGTCCACAAATTCGTTGAAACTTGATGTTAAAATCTCTAATTGACTCTTTAACTCCTTGCTTAGCTTGTATCAGCCCACAGTATAGTTGTTGTTGATCTAATTGATTACCAAACTAGGCTAAGAAAAGGTTCTTCATGTCATCCCAACTTGTAATACTATTACTTGGTAAGTTCAAATACCAAATCTGAGCCATATCCTTTAGATTTGATACAAACAACCTACAAGCTTGATCTTGATGTCGAATATTTGCATGAGCTAAAGCTAACTCAAACATGTGAATATATTCCTTAACTAAATAAGCTTTTCCAGGAATGAAAGGCTCAGGCAAATATTTGTAAACTACCTTAGGAATATAATTGTAATTTTGAAATCCTAATGGTGTAACTCTTTACCAAGGATTTTCCATCCTATTCCTTTGGATAATTAAACTCTTAGACTTTCTAGATCTTCTCTTATAAATCGATAAACCAGATATAATGGGTGATCTTCTTGATCTTTTAGTTTTCACTCCACTACTTGTTCCCAATTCAAAATCTTTCTTTTCTTCTTCTTTTGAATGAAGAATCAGTCTTAGAATCAAGAATATCTTTTGAAACTTTGAAATTTTCTAAACTATCAATATTCCTGGTCATGAACTGAAAATAGTATTTCTTAAGCCTTTATAGTAACAAAGAATTGTTGATATGCTAAAATTATAAGGCTTATGAACTTAGAGGCTAAATTTTCAGCCCTCCTTCTAGCGCCAAAAGAACTGTTGGTGACCGTTTGGGATGCGACTGCCAACGAGTGTCCTCGAATAGGATTCAGGTGCTTGCTGGTCTCTGGCAACACCAAGGCCTAGATACCTCCAAATAGACTCAGTAGTTAATGTGAGTATGTGTGTGTGCTGTTGCGGTGTGCGGTTGTGAAAAATGAAATAATTACGTTGTGTGTAAACTACAAATGACTTATCAATAAGAGATTTAGCCAACTTTGCCAAGTACTGTGAGTTGTTGAGAGTTCCTATTTTGTTTAATTGCCTAGTCTACGCGGTCCTTATAATACCTACTTGTAACAAAAAAAATTTTACAAAAGCATTTGAGCACAACTCTACGAATCTACTTCTAATTTTCCCCAGAGAAAGAAAAAGTTCCACAAGAAAACTAGAAATAGAGCGAGATTCAATGGAAATAGATAAAAAGGAAAGCAAATTTGTGTACAGATCTCAAATATTTAAACAAGGTAAAATTATACAAGTAAACACTTCGCAATAAAGCTATCCCAAATTCAATAACTATGAATTGTTCAAATTTCCAAAGCTCAAATAAGCAATTTCTTCAAGACAATCCTACTATGCTATCAAAAAATTGCTGCATAAACTATCACGTACGAGACTCCATTTTGGCTAGATAATGGATGTCAACAATTGCATTTAATAGAACCTTCAAAAGACTTGACAATTTTTGATTGAAATATCATGAAGATTCACTTTGAAGATAAAAAGAAGCTATTCTGGTCCCATCAAAATACCAAAGATTTTTTAAACCCTCTTGACTATTGAATCATTCAACGGCATGACTACAAGCAGAGGCTCTCTTACAATGATCTCAATAGCAGTTTTTATACATTGCACAATAACCAAATTTACTACTAAAATGCTCTTAAGGCTTTCAAACACAAGCGCTTCTATGGCAAAATTTTAATAGAAATTTTNAAGTATGTCTCCAAGTGAGAGCTCAAGTGTGATGATTTTCTTCTTATTCCTAAAGCCTTTTTATAGGGTTCAAAAGGTAGTTACATTCTAAAATATCTTAGCTAACGTTTCTCCCAGGTAAGGAAGTTATTTACTTTCCCAACAAGTTAGGAGATATTACTTGCCCAACAAGTTAGGTAAGTTACAACTATTTTGGGTGGTTATAACCACCATAGAGATAAAAAAGCTGTAGCTGACAAGTGTCCCATTTAATTGACAAGTGGCCCTTCAATTGCCAAGTGGTCACCATGGAGACAAAAAATCTATAGTTGACAAGTGGCCTTTTTAATTGCCAACTGTCTTCATGGTAATCAAAATTAAAATTAGTTACAAATATCATAGTTGTAACTATCATAGGAAGTTACAACTTCCATAGGAATTAAAAGGATAATAGCCAAATGTCTTCTTTACAAATGATGCTATACAAAAGTCCCTTAAATCTCTTTCCTTTGTGAATAAAAACAACCATTTTTAAAGTGGATAAGGAAAGTACGTTGAAGTAAAATAAGGGGCTTAACAAATTTTAGCAAAATGAATGATGCTGAAGCCACATTAATGATAAACCAAATACCAACAATTGGATAGACATATTTCTCAACTGAATTTAACAAGCCAGCCCAAACTGCTAACGTGTTTCCAGCTAATCCATCTTCATTATCACTAGAAATGATTTCCAGATGTGTTGTGTTCATGTGCGGCAGGTCACACATGTTTCTGTTGGTGAACTTGTAGTGGCGATAGCTCCTGTTGGTGGACTTGTGGTGGCAATAGCTCCCGCACTTGCTAGTGAAGACTGGTAGCATCGCATTGTGAGCACCAGTAGCTCCATTTTAATAGTTGCATTGCCATTTAACCAATGTATAAATGCATCACTGGTCCAAATCGTGGGGATCATCGATGGGCAGAGAAGGATCAAGGTGTTTAGCCTTGCTCAGAAATTTTTTGGCACGTGTCACATCACCTGTGCCTAAAGCTTTCTTGCTTCCTTGCCGCTTCTATTGTGGAAGTTAGGCTTCTCATCCCCATTTTTGTTTGTATATTGATGCAAGAAAAATCATGCAAGGGCTAATGCAGAAGGGGTACGCCCATCGATGGCTTATGCAGAGGCTATGCAGTGGTTTAGGCCTACTGCAATGCTGCACAAGAAACAGAGCCCTGGTCTATGGCCGCTACATCCACTCACACATGAAGGTAGCTTTGGTAATTCCCTTAGACAAATCTCTGTGCAACAAGCTTATCCAGATGTATGCCAAATATGGAAGCCAAGGCAACGCACTCCAAGTTTTTCTTGAAATTCCTAAACCAGAAGTTGTATCCTCCACTACCTTAATCTCCGGTTACGTTGCCAACAACTATGTGAGCGAGGGTTTTGGCATTTTTCACTGGATGCAGCAAGTGCGGATAAACCCCAGCAATTACACCATCGCAACCATTCTTGGCAGTTGTGCCAAAACCAGGAGCCTGCAAAAGGGTGTATAACAGGATGTCATGTGTCGCTGTGGTGGTGGCCGATGTGCAGGTGGCAGTGGTGGATCAATTTCGTCTCTTTGTTGTGACATGGACTATGGTGGTGGTTGCATATGTGTTACTTGCCCCTTGCCCACTAGCTACGTCCCACGGAGGAGGCTCATAATACTGCCAAAACCTAGTTTTGCAATCTTTCTTTCCACCGTAACCTTTGTGCGATGCTATATGGATCAGTGGCTTGACCACAGCATGCTCTGACTCTGGGACACGCTGATGGCATAACACGAACTGTTAGAGGAGGAGATGGATTTGGATGTTGAGGCTCTGACATGCCTCCATATGCTTGCACTTAAACCTTAGCCTGGAAGCCTGGTAACGGTGTTGATACTGGTGGCCACAGTAGTCCACGTGCTGTACCTGAAAATGGTAAAAATAGGCCTCCAAGGTTCAAATCCCAAGCATTATTTGCCATAATTTCCTCCTGGGGATGGGCCCTGTTGACATCATCTGGTTTATTTGTTGTCTGTTTCCTTTTAACAGCTTACTGATCAACATATTGCCTAAGATTTTCCATTCTTTGACAAGTTCTTTCCAAATTATTTTAGGCAGAGTGCATATACCTTCAACAAATATCGGTAGCCTAAAACACTATTTTCTACCACCTTTCCTTAAGGATAGCTCTTGCTCATTCTTTACCAGTATCCAAATGATCAGTTCTTGAAAGTATTTCTAACAATAAAGAATTCAGTCGCCATTGGCACATTATCTCTTGTAACCTTCTATTCACTATCTTTCATATGTGCATCATTATTTCCACCAATAATATTATGGTCTCCCTAATATGCATGCCTTTCCTCCTTAAGGGCTCCATGCAAGGAATGCTTTAGTTGATGATGTAGACAACCAATGATGTTTCTATGAGGATAATACTCTAGTATACCTAATCCACCTCACAGCATGTTCCAAATGAGAGTTAGACAAACCTATGGAATATCCACAAAAGAGATGGGCACGTAAAAGTTCCAACCTAGTGAATTTTGAGAAGAAAAATCATATGCTTGTTTCCCATGCTAAGTATCAGTCTGATTGATAATCCGGAGAATTAAAATTAGGGAGAATAAATGTAGCCCCATCTCATCCAATCTTTTTTAGTGAGTGATAGGAATCAATACCTTCATCTTGCCATTTCAATAGTTCTATTGAAATATTTTGAAGGTTTCAGTCATCTCATATCTCTGTTCCATGAAATGGCCAAAATGTGCCAACACACCCTAAGTATAAGTGTTCCCCATTTACTTCTAAATTTGACATACTAAACTTTAAATGCATGCTTCCATTGCATCCAAATACAAAATCTTGTCAAATTATTCTAGATAAGGAATTAGTAAGTCTATCTAGTTTGATTAATTCTCCAAATTTACATATCACTTGTTCTAGGATTTTTGTCCTAAAATCCTATTAAATAGTTTGAGATCATAACCCAAATTAAGATTCTTTTAAACAAATTCAACTTTAATTACACTCCTAGTTTTCATTTGGCAAAGGTAAGATCCTAAGCATGAAAAAATCGAGCATCCTTCTAACATCTTTTTCTTGGATTCTATCATCTAAAATTTAAATCTTAGTAAACCCTCATGAAGAACAATAACCTGAATAGTATATTTTCTTCATTTTTCCAAAACAAAAGATTGAATTTAGTCAAAGCACAGTCTTAGAGCTAAGGAAACAAATATGCCTAGCAAGATGTATTACAACTAAACCTCAACTTGGAAGCAAACTTCATCACTGAACTTAATCTTCATAATTACACATCTAACCTCCATTTGTAACTATGTCAAAGTCATAATGGCAATCCCATAGGACAGCCCTAGTAGAAAACCAATAAGCCTAGGTGAGAGACCTTACGAAAATCTTATTATGAGTAGAGGCCTGACACATCTTTGTAAAGCTTCACAGCACCTACAAAACATTCACACATCCCTCCTCTCAAATCATCTAACACTTTATCCCTTGTGAGGAAGCATCCTCCTATGTGAAGTACCCTCTAACTATAATGAAACTTTAGCTAAATAGCTCCACCTACACCTTTGCAACCATATTTCCACCTCTCAGCTTCTACCACCAACCAAAATCTACTAGCTATTTATTTTTTGAATGCAATGTATTCAAATTTCATAGTTTGTAACTTTACCTAATATATAAAAAATGATATTTTATTCTAATTATTTTTGTTTTATCATGAAATATTATATTTTTAAAAATTGAAATAACAACATTATTATCAAAATAAATATTAATAGAATTAGAGAATTTAATATGAAAATTTAACAGGATAGGATAGAGTAAGAGAAATAAGATAGATAGGGAAACATTGGTAGAATATAGAAGCAGTCAATGACATGGTAGGTGAAAGCAATTGAAGTAGTATGCAAGCAAGGCAAGATTTAGAGGAGCAATAAGATCTTAGAAGCAACATTCAATATATCTAGATTCTAGAAGAGGGCATCTAGTAATTAAATTTATGTAAGAACATAAATAGCCACTCTAATTTCAAGACTTTAAAATGGAAATTGGATTTTAAAAACCCCATAAAAATTCAAGTTTGAAAAGTGAAATATAAGATCAAAGTAATGAAGGCTATGATATATGAGGAGATGATGAAAAAAATAAAAAACTTTACCACTCTAGATGAAAGAGATGTGTCATAAGATCACTATATTTGAAGCCAAATTTGTTACTTGAAAAGTAAAAAAAAAAAAAAAAGTAAATTGAAGTAGCGATTAGCTAAAATAAATCATTAAAAAATTATATGAAAGAAAACATTGCTAAATTAAAAGTTATTATTAAGGTGGATATAACAAAGAAGTAGCTTGAGAAAATCAACAAAGGAGCTCATATTGATTTGATGATATGTGAACACCTTGATGAAGGAAAAGAAAGAAAAAAAAAGCTTATAACCTTTATTTTAATGGAATCAAAGAAAAAGAAAATGAAAACATAGTTGAAGAAGTTACAATAGTGGTAGATGACATAATGCATATTGAACTACATAAAATAAAGAATGCAATTTATTTTGGGCCTAAAAATGGTAAACCTTGTCATATTCTTGTCAAATTTCATAACGCAGATGATAGAGACAAAGTTTGAAAGCAACATATATACTTAAAGGATTATAAACTTAAGATCAAGGAAAATCTCACCAAAAAGAAACTTTTATAAAGATCTATAGAATGGAGAAAAGTGAAAGAAGTAAGAGTAGAAGATTTGGAAGAATTTTTGGATGTAAGAGATAATGTAATAATTGCCAAAACTAAATATTTAAAAAACTTCACAAAAAAATATAAAATATCTTCATTGTGGATTTTTAAACATTGATGAATTAGTAGTAGATAAAATGAATATGTTATATAATATATGTTTCTTTAATAAATTTGACATTTAAGGTATTATTAAGAAATTGGAAACTAACTCTTTAGAAATTTTAGTTCTAAAATTTTCTATTTTATCTTTTCCTTATAAAACAATGTAGATTTTGGAAGACCTTTTGGAGATTTGAATGTTTTGATTTTCAATTCTCTTCATAAGTAAGTTCAAATAGAAAAGATAGATATATATAGTCAGTATGTTTAGCTAAAAATATGATAGAAAAAACCTTTTTTATTTTCAATTTTTTGCTACTTTATTAATGAGCAATGGAGCAATCCAACACCCAACCATACAAATCACGAGTGTTCGTGCATGACCTGATTGTAATCTATGAATGGACAATGTTCTTATGCTAGTAATTGAGTTAAAGCTCATGATTGGTTGTCTTCCCACATGGAGCTAGCAAAGTACAATTGTATGCTTTAGCTCATGATGAGGCATATGATAATTAATGTTGAGTGGCGTAATTTTCTCTTAAGCTTAGACATAATGAAGATAAAAGTAGTTGCTAAGTCTAGGTAATAATAAGTAAACAAATCTATTCTAGCCTAAGTAATAGGTATTGGTTCCTATTCCTCCAATCATGTCTTGGACTTATGCAATTGTCACTAGGATTAACAAGTGGGATTTTCACTACTTGAATCAAATGGGATTGCCAAACAACTACACTTAACATTCGAAACTAGTTGTACCGATGCCACTAAACTAATAAAACATGTAAAGTAAAGTACTTAGGAAAGTAAAGTATTAACTAAGAAAGCATAGAAAATTATTCTAAGTAAGAAAAAAGTAAACTAAGTGATGTTGTAATGATGAAAAAAAGATTTGATCTTTATTGCCATTCACAAACTATGTCCAAGTACAATATGCTTGAATAAAGACTCCGTCAACTATCTAACATCACACTGCAAGCATTCACATTTATCACTAAGTTATGGAAACAAACTAAAAGATTCTACCTAAAGGTGTAATGAATTTTGTGTTGGATTGTGCACCCAAGTGTCATATTTATAAAGCTACACACATCCCAAGACATCATATCAACAATGATGTAACATGATAAGTGACATTGATCAATGACATCATTGATACAATGTCATTTTGACAAAAAAGTTAACTTTATCAAAGCCCCATGACTAATTGGAAACTCATCCTTAAGTTAAAACAAAATGAAGATAGAGTCTCTTACAAAATTGGGAGGTAGATTTGAGTATACATGATTGATTGACTATTTACATGACACTAAATGTTGAAATGGTGTTATTACAAAATTTTGACATATTTGTATGATAAGAAAAATAGAAATTGAAGAAGCTCAATGTAGCCTATGTGCCCGATGGTGGTGGCTATTCCATTGACTGCATTCCCTTATCGTCAGGCTTCTTAAATTGATACTAGTTGAGTAATGCCTAAAGTTTTTCTTCCTCCATTCTAGGATCATGTACCATCCATGTTTATTTTGCAATGTGTGATGGAGCTAGTACATTCCAAAAGCATGGTAGTTGCAAAAAAATTTGATTTTCCTTTACATACCAAGCTACAAACTTCTGCTATTCTTCTTCAAATGCCTTGGCCATTTTTCATACTTCTTGATAATCTTTCATTCTCCTAGCTAGGTTTGCTACCACATCTTTCTAGCCCTAGTAGCTAGCTTTAATAATTTCTAGTTCATAATTTTCCATATACAGTTTTTGGAGAGCATCTTTTCAGTCTACAAATTCTTTCTCATATAGTGCATAAACTGTTGCTACCTATTGTTCCAATTCATTCCTATGTGTGCCTACTATTAACATGGCCAAGTTAGTATATCAAAGATTCACTAACCCCATGTATTCTATGAGATCTTTCATCTACAGTTCTTTGTTTTTAATTATCCAAGATTGGTTGCCAATCTAGATTCTATGCTAAAAAAAAAAACTGATCTTGGCTTTAGCCATCTAGATTTCTTTCTCATTGATTTATTTATACATGCCCACCTGATCTCAAAAATGCTCTTTGAGTCATTCATACTTCTTGGCCTGATTCTTCCATGCACTAATTTTGATTGCAGATTTCTATCTAATCATGCATACCTCTTTCATTAACAAGGTTCTATTCTCATGGGCCAAGCAACTCATGTTCTAGTTGACATGAACTAACTACTCTTCAAGTTGTTTGATGCTTTCTTCGATCACATTCTTTTGTTGTTCAATGTTGGTCTACCAAGCATTATTGGCAGCTATTTGTTTATTCTCATCCTACTAGGTAGTGAGTGCTTTGGCATGTGTATACATCTCTGCTTCACTAACACATCCCATACTACCTTTTCCTTCTCTTTCTCCATCCACATATTATGATCTATCATCCTATTCACATGGTGTATACAAAATTAGTCTAATTGGTCTTGTGCAATAAATTGGGTAGGTTCTCTTCTTTCTATGTGTAGGTGGTGAGCTCTTCTTGTAGTCTTTTGACTTCATTTTTAGCATCCTATGCCCTAGTCTTAGTCATGAACAACTTATTCTTGATGGCAATTAGTTCAAACTGCACTATAGTGATATCTCTAGGAATATTAAAAAGATTCTGCACAACTTTTCTTATCTGCAATAGTCTATCAAGCACATCCTCATGTTCAACAAGAGTCATTGAGGTATAGACAAGCATTTGAACATCTTTTGCTTAAGAAATATTAGTTGGTAATACAACAAGAACATTGAAGGATTCTCTGATATGACCTATAATCATTTCAACAATTTCCACTACATCTTGATACTACATTACCATCACTATGGCTCCTTCTCCTATTTCTAGCATCATTTGGAATGATGTAGTGTTCCCCAAGATTTGTTGTGATCATTCATCCATTTCTCTTGACTACAAAAAAATCTACTTGTTGATAGGGTCTATTGAAATTTTGGGCTTGACTATATTATCTATGATCTTATAGATATTAGTCCCTTTACTTATTCCCTAGCTAATTGTATCCACAATCTATTGTAGATGACTCATTGAGGGCCTATAATCTTGTAGTGGCAATAGTAGAACTTACTACTGTTTCTCTTATTTTTGTTGTTGATTAGTTGGTGGCTAGCTATAGGGTCCTTCTTGCTGGTGTTGATTAGTATCTTGAATGGTTTTAGCATGAGTTGAGCCTGTAGCTCCCTTAGAGCCTACCTATTTCTCCAATTGATCCTTCTTTGGAGGCAAGCATTTCAACATTTCAGCATATGAAGCATTTTGAGCTTTCCTCAAAAGATCATTTGTATAACTCAATATGCCTACCTATTTGCACAACTTCCTAATTAGGTAGGGGAATGGAAGTATTAGCTTCCTCACCTTCTTCTCTTCAAACCACCTTTGGATTTCAAGGAAGTAAAGATTAATGGTGTTTGCATTGAATTTTCCCATCAAAATAACAATTCTGCTAGCCGCATAAGTGGATATCTTGTTAAGCCTTTTGGTTAGGAACAAATGATAAGTTCCAATCTTAAAATAAATTTTCTCTTCTATAGTTAGCTTACTATGCTCCTTATCATCCTTGCCATAGGCTTGATGTAGCCACAATCTTTTTGCAGCAATATTTGAACTTGTGAATATTTGCATTACGTTGGCCCATTCATTTGGTAACTTGAGGGCTTTGACTATCATCTCCACTAAATATGATATAGAAACTCCTTCTATCTTCACCATACCATTCTCTACTTGTTATCAAAGTAGGCCACAGGGGAGATGATTAGCATTGGGTTCTGACAACACCTAGTGCAAACTCCATAAAAGGGCCAAAGTTAAGCCCCAAAATGACTGTGGACCTAATGAACTTTTCTTGGATCACCTCGAAGCATTCAAGTAATAACATGAAGTGATATCCTTATTCCAATACTTGTGGTGCTTTAGCCTCTGCTTGATATGAGTATTCAATAGTAGGTGTTTGTTGATGGATACTGAAAGACTGAGCTTCCTACTCCTCATGCGCTACTGGTGGATTTTCTTCTCCAATGTGGCCTCTCCATTAATCTCTTGATCTTTTTGCTTCTCAATTGTGAGAGTCCTCCTTCTAGTATCATCTTTGGGGCCATATGCAATTGACAAGGGTTTAGAATTATTAAAGTGTTTGTATCATTTTGGAATAGTTCTTTACCTTGGTCATACCCTTGGTTAGATCAAGTGTTTATTATATTATGATTCTAGAGTTAAGGAAATTTTCACAAAGGAGCCCCTTAGATGTTATGTCTTTAATTTTCATGACCTCTCACACTTATTACCTTTTAGACTCATAATACCTTAGAACTAGTTGGAATGATTGATTAGGAGAATTTGTTAAACCATTTGGCTTGAATGTACTAAATGCATGATAATATCTTTTATATTCTATCTTACTCATCCTTAAACTATCTTCCAAAGATAGGCAATTTTTAAAAACATTTGACTCATATTTTTCATATGTCACCCCCCACAATTAAGTTAAGTGCTATGTGATCAACAGGATTTGAAAATATTGGAAATCAACGTTATGGGAATCAAGTTATGGCTTGTGGAATTTAGCATATCAAAGCTCATAAGAAGAAAAGAAAAAATTCCATTTGTTACAAATGAGCTAAATGAAAATATTTTCTAACTTCATGTGCCTATATATGGGATTTTATTAGTGTAACATCATTGATACAACATTGTATCAATGATGTATGAGGGGCTCATACATCGTATCAACAACATTACCATGAAAAATTTCCATTTTATGAGTAATTGTTTTATGGAAAAATGGATCAAACAGAATGATGGGAAGATAGTAAGCACTTCTAGAGGATTTGAGAGTAGCCATGATGATCAAATTCCAAAAAGTAGAAGTTTAAAGTCCATAAAGAATTAATTTTGGGCTATGAAAGTTTATGAAGGCTATTAGATGGTGATGGGACACAATATCGCATGGGCCGCGATATCGCATCGCCCACGATATCACGCACGCGATATCGCGTTTTCCCCTACGATATCATGTACGCGATATCATAGTGCATCATAAAATCTATAAATAAGAGGCAAATCTCCCTTGTTTCTCACTCTAGGCCTAGACCATAGTGAAACTCTGGCAATTTTACCTCTCTAGAGATAGAATAATTTCCATGTGCTCAAAGTAGGAGCTCCAAAGTGAACGAATCTTTATTCAAGCAAATATTGTACCTGAACATAAGTTTGTGTATGGAAATAAAGATGAACTTCTTGGATAAATCTTGGAGTGCATGGAATAGGCTAAATAGGATTTTATTTATTGTTATTTACTATTTATTGTTTAAATGCTTTATTAGTAATTAAATCTCTCTCAACCCTTCTCCCATAGTTAAGTGCATTTAGTATGACCGCTTCGAGCATGTGCATTACGCTTGGTGATTCTAGTAATGAATAGAATTTGGTAACCAAGGTTGCATTGGTTCAGGGTATGAACGGTAAGTGGGAATAGATACTGATGCTAGGTTAATTAAGGCTTAGTTATTTAAAGTTAGTTAATTAGTCTCTTCACCCTTCACCTCATCAACATAGGAGATAAAATCGAAAATACATAAAAATCATATATCTCAGACTTACTTAACCATACAACCATGACAAATACAAGAATGGGAAGACAACGAATGATTAACCTTAAGTGTTCCATGAGGCATGTAGGCACTTAGTCTGTAGAGTTCGACCAGATCGTGCGTGTAACACTCATATTTGTATGGTTGAGTGTAGGGGTACCTCGCCACTCATCATTGGTGCCGTTGTTGTGGACTAATTGTTTGTGCGCTAAGTAGAACATAGAAAATTATCCACATCGTTGGGAGCCTAAACGAACCCTAAGGATTAATTAAATGAAAAATTATATAATGGTTAATCTACACACCGAATAAGACACAATGTCTTCTTCTTCTAACAAAGGCACTTCACTACCTAGGGATCATACTAGAGACAATCGGTGGCACCAAACACATAACCAAAAACCACCAGTTCCTCAACATTATCGAGTGGTATATACTCATCACGATGAGTATACACCTGATTTTACTTTTATCCTCCATCAAGATGAACAATTGCACTGGAGAGATTTGCAAGGTAACATAGTATTACCTCCAGATCGTGCAATCCACAACATGCTCCTCCGTGCTCTGGCACAGATAGGCATGACGAAATTATACATTGAATATGTTGTGGAAGATTATGACATAAGGGATTACCATCCCACAGCAGTGCAATGTCTAAGGGACTCATGGCAGGAGAGCCACCATACATTGTTGAAGGGCAAAGGGGCCCTGCATGTCCTAAGCGAAATTGGAGATGGTGAACCACTTATAACAGGTTCTCCATCAAATGATGTTCCCCCTCCTAATGATAGTGAGGAGGTGGGGTATCAGAACCTACGCTCCAAGATACACAACCTTGGTTCTGCTTCCCATGAATGTCAACTATTCACTGAGGGAACAAAAACACATGACAAGGATGGGCATTTGGATCGTCATCACGATCGGGGTCATAGCCATCGAAGAGAAGGTAAGAAACATCGTCATGGCGATGATTCTCCTTCTTCTTCCCCTTCATCACATCATTCACCCTCTCCTTCCACATCAAGGAACAATCATCAAGATCATGACAGTGAGGATAAGGGTAAGTGAAATGACAGACCTCAATGAGAGAGTCGAGAGAGAGGACAAGGGCAGTCTAGAGAGTCTAGGCATGGTAGAAGGGAAAGTAGGGAACCATGTAGGCTTCATAGATTTCATGAGAGAGATGATCATGATGAAACCCTACTTGCCACCTAAAGTATGTTAAATATAACGGAGGCTATGAGAATACCTACAAGGCATCAAAAAGACAGTCGGATCAAGAGACTAGATATGAACAATATCCCATGTTTCAAAGGGGGATACAACACTGATCCGCTAAATCATTTATAGGCATTTCATGATGCATGCGCCTTGCAAAACATAGAAAACGAGTGGTAGAAATTAAAGTTGTTTCCTAGGATGCTCATAAAGGAAGCAGAGAGTTGGTACTAGGCCTTAGAATCCGAAACCATTAGGAGGTGGAGTACGATGTTAGAACTCTTCAACGATAAATACCAAACGTACTCTAGAGTGTCCAACTTTCGTAAGCAAATCCAAGGATGGAAGTAGGGTAATCACGAACCCTTGGATGTTGCCATGGGCCAATATTATGCATTGCTACATTGTTTCCTGGGCTATGATTATGCACAATGAGATCAACTCCACCACCTCGTAGATGGGCTAAGACACGAAACTAGGAGAACCCTTGGGACATATGCCCAAGGGAGATTATCTAAACTTAGGTCCCATGAAATTCATCGATTGTTGGAGCAAGTAGCTAAAGAAGAAGGGGAGCTATGGAAAAGAGAAAGCGTGAAAGAGTATAACCGCGATCCTTCCCTCCAGAAGAGGGGAGTGAGATTCTGCGATGAAGAGGATGAGTCACCACTCGAAGAGTTGGTGAATAGAAAAACCTTGCCACTTTAGAAGCTAACAATGGAAGTATCGACTAAGGTAGATGAAATATGGAGCTCTTTAGACAGTAAAATTGAAACTGTCCTGAAAATCATAGACGAGTCTAAGGAGGAACGAAGTAGTGACCATGACAAGAAAAGGTGGAGAGATTCAGGCTATGCACGTGACAAGGGTAAGGGAAAAATGACTATCGCTAATGAGGTTGTGGATTCAGACATGGAAAATGATGGTGGATGTGAGATCTGCTAATATGTCCATCCTAAGGGATGTTGCCCAATAATCTCACATCTACAAGAATCTAGGGTGTATGCACTCAACCCAAGACTTTACAAATAGTAGGCACCCTGGAGGTTACCTTATTCCCAAGGTAACCCAAGGCAATTCCACCAACCGTTAACATATTATCCAAGTGAAACTTTGCCACAACCTATCAGGCAACACCAGTAGTGGCAACACCCACAGTCATGGGGGATGCCACCGCCTAGACAACAATACCCTTACCAACAACCAAACCCATATGGCTACTACGTGTAGTAGCTAATTTCTCCAAGTGACTCCATGCGTCACACAACTCCACAACGTCACTACCAAGTTTAGGAGCATTTTATAAGCACTCCTTACCATCCTCCAAATCCATCTGCCTCTCTTACACCAACAATTCTACTACCGCTTTCTCTAACAATGCAATGGAAACTCCCCACTCAACCACAGCAACGTAATGCTACGAAAGTTGTAAACCTTCAACCCATTAGTGGTTTTGACAATCGCAAGAAGAGAAGACCTTTCTTCAAAATCAAAAGCCCAAAAAAGCTCTCACAACCACAAGCAGTTGAGTCTATGTACACTCCTCCAACACATAAGGCTTCGGAGCTCCCTTCAAAACAACAACAGAGCTCAACGCATACGATTATGTTAACACATACCATTACTGACTGGATCAAGGTAGGTAACCTCCCTAGGAAACTATCTGACCCTGGAAGTCCCTTAATCTACCTCCAAGTCGCTGAGAATGAACCTCATAAGGCTCTTTTTGACTTAGGTTCCGGAGTCAACTTAATATCACGAGAGATGTATAAAGCCTGAAACCTACCTCCACTTAAGAAGAGAAATATTCAACTAGAGCTGGCTGACCAGTCCATCACCATTCCCTTGGGATTGGTGGAGGACATCATTACCACTATGTGTGGTTGGTCATACCCAGCTGATTTCCTAGTGATAGAATTCAACAACAACAAAGGGAACTTCTCAATTATAATGGGAAGGGCATGGCTAAGTACAATAGATGCATGCCTAGGAATCCACGATCTTTCCTTGGAAATATCTAAGGTAAACATTTATGGAAATATTGAGAAGAAGAAAGTTACATGCATCACATACAGTGACTCATCGGGTGATGACATGGAGGGATACTCAGCATCTCCTGCATGCAACTGGTATGCCCAAGAAACTCTGATACAAAGGTGCCTATATGTAGCAACCACACAACAAGTGGAAACCCTGTGGTTGACAGCTAATCAAAAGAGCAACCCACCAACATGCATGGAACAAACTGGGGGAATAACTCATGCCCACAACGAAGGCATAGATACATTGGAGTATGAGCGTCACCTACTTCCACCCCTTAACCTAAAAACATGAATTGGGAGAAGTTGGACACTTTTAAGAAATTCAAATAGGCATTCATTATTTTGGATCTCTCCCTTTCCATTCAGTCATGGGGGAGATGGCCACCTATGCTAATCATTTGGGGCCCTTAGTTTTTTTTTTACACATTTTTTTTACATGTTTTTGTTTTACACATTTTTGTTTTACAAATTTCTTTAACTTTTCTTGTTTTTGTTTTACAAAATCATTCATACTTTTCCATTTCTTGTGTGTGTGTGTGTGTGTGTGTGTGTGTGTGTGTGTGTTATCCATCTTGTAATTTTTTCAACCAATAAGTGTTCTTCATGATGGTATGAACTGTTTTCATTGATTGCTAATGTTTGGTTTTTACCTTTAAGTTACAATGTTGATACTAATGTATGGTTCTTTTGATATGGCAGGCAATGAGTCCACTTCATCCATCCATCCACAAATTTCTATGGTCTCTCTCGATTTGGAAATGTACAGTCCCTTTCTAAATAACAACTATAATGAATCGGTGATTGGGTATTTCTCAAACTAAGGAAGGACTCAAGGATTGAAAAGGGTATGACTTCAAGGGAACTTGATGCATTTGTGTTGGCCATTTTCTTGGGTTCTTGGGATGTTTTCTTTTTGATTTTTCTTACCATTTCAACGTTACTTAATTATCAGGAAGCTGAGCAAATAAAAATAACAAAGTCTTTGCATGGTGTGGTTCTCAC
>MNCI01025409.1:845474-880379 GCA_015680685.1 Gnetum montanum
TTTAACTCTTGTTCCAAATGACATTCCTAGAGCCTACAGACTCTTTGAACGTGGGTTTGTCAGGGCATTAAGGGCATGAGCCTGCTTTGGGGAGGATCCACTGACATTCCTATCTGGTGCACCAGTTAAATTCTTTCCCTTAACATTTTTATAATCCACTTTATTTTGTTCATTTCCATCTTGACATCCATTTCACCAACATTGTAGTTGTCTCTTTTTCTCCATCTTTATTGTTCTTTATTCTTTCTCCATTCTCTCACTACCAAAGATTCACTCTTAGTTATGGGGGTACAGACCCAAATTTTTTCGATTTTCTCCTAACCCCTACACATTTGGTAGTCACCATTATTATATCTCTAGATCTGCATCAGCCATACCACAACCCAACCAGTGGACCTTTTACCGAAGCAAGGTATCAGCTGCATTATGATTCATTTACCCTTGCTAATAAAAGATTGTGTTATGTGTGCAAATGGAAATCATGCAACAACGGATTAGATCTGGAGGGATCACTTGGAATGGATCGATGCTAAAGCAACTATGCAAGGAACGAGATGGATGGAACAATTACGGATGGACAATGAAAGGCACAATCTTGGTGTTGGCAGTAGCAAAACTTCTTTCTCTCTCTCTCTATTTCTCAACTACCAAATGAGGCCTGATGTCAAATGTATAAAGTGTTCAATCTTGTTGTCGTGAACACTAGTTTTTTCTTGTCTTGTAAGGATGATCCATTCACATGTCATCCCATTCACCATTAGTTCCATTTAAGTTAATAATCCCATAACGTCCCAATATTTTGTAAGGAACTCAAGGATGAGTTTTTATTTAGTCATGGGGATATGATGGGATGTGATATCGCGTACGCGATATCGTAGTGCATCGTGAAATCTATAAATAAGAGGTGGCTCTCCCCTGTTTCTTACTCTAGTCCTAGACCGTAGTGAAACTCTAGTAGTTTTACCTCTCTAGGGATAGAATAATTTCCATGTGTCCGTAGTAGGAGCTCCAAAGTGAACGGATCTTTATTCGAGCCAATATTGTACCTGAACACAAGTTTGTGTACGGAAATAAAGACGAACTTCTTGGATAAACCTTGCAGTGCATGGAATAGGCTAAATAGGATTTTATTTATTGTTATTTACTATTTATTTTTTAAATGCTTTATTAGTAATTAAATCTCTTTCAACCCTTCTCCCATAGTTAAGTGCATTCAGTACGATCTCTTCGAGCACGTGCGTTACGCATGATGATCCCAGTAATGAATAACGTTTGGTAACCGAGGTTGCATTGGTTCAGGGTGTGAACGATAAGTGGGAACGGATACTGATGCTAGGTTAATTAAGGCTTAGTTAGTTAAAGTTAGTTAATTAGTCTCTTCACCCTTCACCTCGTCAGCATAGGAGATAAAATCGAAAAGACATAAAAATCATATACCTCAGACTTACATAACCATACAACCATGACAAATACAAGTAAGTTTGAGAAGATAACGAATGATTAACCTTAAGTGTTCCATGAGGCGTGTAGGCACTTAGTCTACGGAGTTCGACCGGATCACGCATGTAACGCTTGTATTCGTATGGTTGAGTGTAGGGGTACCTTGCCACTCATCAGATGGATAAGAGATGGGTAATGAATTTTTGTTGTGTAGACAGGTTACTAGATGTTAAGGAAAGTAGTTATTGATTTTTAACTATTTTTGGAAGGCACAAAATGATGTGGAATTACTTACCAAGTATGAAATACAAGAGGTATACAAGTGGATTCTCCCCAAAGTAGGCTCTAGCCCTTAATGCCCTTGTATAACCACATCTAAAAGTGTCCTTAGGCACTCAAGGAGTTGAATGTAATGCATAATTTTTGAGAAAAATACACATATTACTATCACCAGCTTGTGAAAATTACACTATGTTAGACAAAACCACAAGTTATGATTAAGTATACAATGAGGTGAGATGGACTACAAAAAGGATTGTTGAAATTGGGATGTGAGGTGTCTTACCATAGGCATAATAAATCCTTGTGTGTTATTAGTGATTAAGGTCATCATTAGCCCTTATGTCCAAGATTCAAACCAAGTCCAAACCATGTTCCAATGCCACTACACTATTTCACCTCTCAAATTCACAACCATAAGACTAGCATTATTGTAAGAAGCATCATTACTTGGTGTTTTATCTAAGGGATGAGGTTATTCATTGCACTTTTATAATTATTATTATTTAAAATTCCTAAGGAGCTTCCTACCTTCAAGAATGGGTAACATGTCTTTCTAGTAACATGGTAAGACAACACTCTCTTTTTTCATTAGATCTACAAGGATATAATATAATATTAGCAACATGATAGAACTTATAGTAGTAATCCAAGAGATTCAACAAATCCCCTTGATATCACACCCTTTACATTCCCACTTGGTTCTTCACTTTTCTATCCAAGCATATGATCATAAGTTTATTCTTAGTTTTATTAAGAGAAGAATATCATTATGGCCATAGTAAGAACCTCTTATTATTGGAATGAATGGATGGATGTTATGGCCTCACTGTACAAATAATCAATACCTTATGACTTGATATCGTAGAGAAAGTTTCATTGGAGCTACATCTTGCCTTATTTAGTGTTTTTATTAACAATTAACAAACATATGTACAAGTAGAATGAAGGCAAAGTATGAAAAATTGTAAATGATAGTAAAAATTGCAAAAATAGCAAGAATAAGAACAATATAAGAAAAGTGTAAAAATCTTAAAGAATGAAAAAAGGATTAATAATTGAAAAATTATAAAAGAATGAAAAAATATCAAAGAATGTGAAAATTGGTAAGAAATGTGAAAATTATTAAGAAAAGAAAAAGGTATAACAAAAATTACAAACCACAAAAATTAGAAAACAACAAAGTTAAAAAGCACTTGTTAATTCCTAAGTCAAGATAAGGCATCTACCCCATGACTAAACTCATGGGTGAGTTTTCAGAAAATGGACCCTAGATCCCTTGAATCATACACTCCTAGTTTCTCACTTACCATCTTTAGTGACTTAATTTTTTGGTTATCATCCCATGTAATCTTAATGGTATTCATATTTTGATCATTTCAAGAAATCTATATTGTTGGACTATATGGTCCTTGCATCTCATAAGGTCAAACTATACTCTCTTGTTTATTCTTAGATTCAAATTTTAAGTCCTCAGTTTCCCTATTTGTTGGTGTATGATTATGGTTTAATATTTCCATTTGTGAGTTCTCAGTGTAGGTTATTTTTTTATGATAGGAATTAATAAGTAAGTTAGACATTTCCATGCATGTTTTAGATGGTTTTCCAATTTCAATTTACAGCCACTAGGCATCTTTTGGTTTAGTGGCCCTTGTTTCTTCTTGTACACACACTTGTTTTTCACATCTATTGTGGGCTAGTGTAAAGATTGTATTGACATTCTAGAGTGTCAGTTCGCAACTACACCTTTCTTCATCATTAGTAATGTATGGAATCCTTCATGTGTGTATGGCTCTATGCATGTCTTCCTTAGAGATTTCTACAAATAAATCTCTCATCCCTAACTTAGCAACTATTGTGCTAAGTCATGCTCTTCCCATAATGATAGGTAACCTCCTATTATTGTTCTTTACATCAACTACCAAAATGTCTACTGGGTAGGACCACCCATTGATAGTGGTCATCACATCCTCAATCTTTCCCAAGAAAATGGTGATAGATTGATCTACTAGCTCTAAATTGATGTTATGCTTCTTCAAAGATGGTAGGTTCCCTACCTTGTATGTTTCTTAAGAGATCAAATTTATCCTAGAACCTAAGTCTAGTAGAGCCTTGCATGGTAAATTTTTAGCTACTTGTAAATAAATCAAAGGAATTCCTAGGTCAATTCTTTTCTTATGGAGTGGTCCTACCTTTATCCATTTTTTTACTATTTTGTTAGCATGATAGTTTTCAGTTTCTGAGTTGGTTGTGATGGAAGCATGGTATTGGTGGGAGGATTTGTCATATGAGAAACTTATCTTAATGAAGTTCTAATTCTCCCAGCCTTTTCTAGACTTGTCCTAAAGAAAGGATGTTTCTTAGATTTTCTCTTAGTGTTGCTAGGGAGATCCTCTATTTGTACATTCACTACCCTTATAGCATTCTTCTACTGAGGTTGTGTTGGTAGTTTCCCCTGCATGACAGGTGGTGGCATAGGTGGTAAAGGGTTATGAGGTTGACTTGATGAACCAACTATTTATGGATGCACATATGGATCATAATCCATCCTTAGAGGTGTTTTTCTATAGTATTTTTATGGAGAGTGTTGAGTTTGAACTACTACATTTCCTGGAAAAATTGGATGATGGACATGGTATCCATAAAAATCTAGTTGTGGATATGAATACTACTATTGTGGTGGTGGCATCGCCCATGATTGGGGTTGCTACCATCACTAGTGGTACTAGTCCTGTGGCTACAGATAGGCTCCATTAGGATATTAAGTTGGTTAAATGGTCTACCGATAGTTACCTTGAGGTTAAGGTAACCATTTGGGCATTTGCTTCTTAATGAACTTCGGATTAAGTGTGTATGCCCCTATTTTTTGTAAATATACCATCATAGGATAACATCCCTTGGGATGTTCATATTGGCACACTACACATCCTTCCTCATCATCAAAGCTCGTTTCTTAACATTCGGCCATTGAAGCCACTTTTCCTTTTCGTCCAAAGTCTCTCTTCTTTTTGTCCTTGCCTTTGTTGAAAGCTTTCTTAGTTCTTTCTTTCACAAATTTTAGGGTTGTTATGAACTTTTTATCTACCAAATTCTACATCTTTTTACCGTAGCTACTATGTTAGTGATATATTTTTCAATAGGTAGCATTTTATTTTGGATCACCTAGTCCAAGGTTTCCTCTTCTTGTGGATCACATACACTTACACCCTTTTTACGAATAGATGGATCTCTATTGTACTCCTCAATGGATTCTCTCTTTTTTAGTTCATCTTCTTTCTTTGCCACTTGATTGATCAATCTTTGTATCTAATGGATAGACATCTCTAACAATCGACCTTGGCCATAAACCCCAAGGGACTTTCTGGTCTTTTTTCTGAGCCCATCAACAATGTGCCTCAGTTGCTTCCATTAAGAAAATCCCTCGTTTGGGCACCTATGCAACAGTGAATATTATTAGTCCATTACTACATCAAGGGATTCATGGATCCCTTGCTTCCATCCTTAGATCTATTTTCAAAGATTGGACACCTGGGAATATGTTTGGTATTTATCATTAAAAAGTTCCAACATGGTACTTCATCTCCTAATTGATTCCAATTTCAATGATCTCTACCAAATTTCAACCTCTTTCACAAGTATCCTTGGGAATGACCTTAATTTCTACCAATCACTTTCTATGTTCTGTAGGGCATAGGCATCATAGAACATTTGAAGGTGGTGTTGTGGATCAACATTGTAATCACCCTCAAATCTGGGCATGTTGTTCATGTCTAGCCACTTTATGTAGCTATTGCTTAGGTGCCTCATTGGTATATAGATAGCTTCCTTGATATTAATCATGCTATGAGTTGCCAAGAGGGGTTAATCATCATGATCAGGTTCATGAGCTCTATTGTAGTAGTGTCCCCTTTGGTGCTCATAACTCTCTCTATCTTCATGTCTATCCTTATGTCTTCTTCACTCATGGTCTTCATTAAAATATCTTGGATGATGACCAAAACAATCATGAGTCCTTCATCCTTCACTATCATGATCTCGGTACCTTTGTCTCCTCCTATCAAAGCCCACTAATGATTGTGAAGATGAAGATGAAGCAGTAGGGGAATGATGCTAGCTAGTCCTCCTTCTATGACTTTGATATTCTTCCTTGTGGGATCCAACAAAAGCTCTTGGGCTAGAATATTTCTTGTACTTGGAGTCTGTTTCTTCCCTTCTAGGTGTCTCTACTAGGGTTGAATGTAACTGCACTTTAACAAGTTCTTCAAGTTGAATGATAGGCATTTGTGAATGGACCTCATGATTCTAATGGAGTTTGTTAGCTACAAATGCATCTCCATCAAGCTCTTCTATGAAAATAGGAGAGTTGATCTACTTCCCTTTGTTTTGCACATGTTTGGTCTCCATTGTAGCATCTCTCTATAGTTGCTCTTCTATGGGTTGATAGGATCTTGTCATATGTTTGGTCACATGGTACCCTTCTTATGCATTACTCAAATTCATTCCCCTTAGAGTTGTTTGAAGCATGATAGATGCTACACACTTTGGAGGTAGAACAATGTTGCCTTGTAGTCTTTCCATTGTAGTTTCCCATCTTGGTAAAAAATGAAAGTAAAGTTAAAATAGTAAGGATCATGGTGAGCATATGAAATCCTTAATTGCATTAGCATACTCCAATATTATTCGTCACTAATTCTATCATTGCCCCTTTTTAATTCTTTTGAAAGTGATTCTTTGTCTTTAGTTGAAGCCATGTTGAAAATGTCGTGCTTCCTTAAGTGTGTGTTATCAAATTTATTTAAGGATTATGTGATTTAACTTTTTAATTCTTAATACAATGAACTTTGTAAAATCAATTACTCAATATACATTAACACATTCCATGGTAATGACACTAATGATGAGTAGTGGAGCAATCCAACATCCAATCATAAAATTCACGAGTGTTCACATGTGACTCAGTCATAATCTATGCATGAATAATGTTCTTATGCTAGTAATTGAGTTGAAGCTCATGAACATTGTCTTTCCACATGGAGCTAGTGAAGTACAAGTGTATGGTTTATCTCACAGTATGGCATATGATAATTGATGTTGAGTGGCTCAATTTACTCCTAAGCATAGACATAATGAAGATAAAAGTAGTTGCTAAGTCTAATTAATAACAAGTAAACAAATCTATTCTAGCCTAAACAATAGGTATCCATTCCTAGTCCTCTAGTCACATCTTGGACTTATGCAGTTGCTACTAGGATTGCCAAGTGGGATTATCACTATGCAAATCAAATAATACCACTACTAGGATTACCAGGCAACTACACTTAACATTCAAAACTAGTCATACCCATGTCATTGTACTAATTAAGCATGTAAAGTAAAGTACTTAGGAAAGTAAAGTGTTAACTAAGAAAGCATAGAAATTATTATAAGTAAAAAAAAAGTAAACTAAGTAATGCTGCAATGATGAAAAATAGATTCGATCTTTAATGCCATTCACAAACTATGTCTAAGTACAATCTGCTCAAATAAAGACTCCATCAACTATCTAACATCACACTATGGGCATTCACTTCTATCACTAATTTATGGAAACAAACTAAAAGAGTCTACCTAAGGGTGTAATGAATTGAGTGTTGGATTATGCACCCAAGTGTCATATTTATAAGGCTGCACACATCCTGAAACATTGTATCAATGATGATGTAACATGAGAAGCAACATCAGATTGACATCGTTGCTACAATGTTGCTTTGGCAAAAAAACTTGACTTTATCATTTACACTTAGAGAAGCTACTCTTTGTGAAATAGAAGGTTTATCATGGGATTTTCCCCTTTAATCCCTTGCATCGATATTTCTTGTTTTGTCTAAATAGGAAGAATTTACATATGTGATAACTTTAATACTAGAATTAGTTTTGATCATATTCCTATTAGGCACTAGAATCATCAAGGCTATTTAGAATATGAGAAAAGTACAAAATGAAATCGATGCTTTGAAGATAAATTATTTAATTGCAAAGGAAAACATTTGTTAGATTAGGAAGAACAACTAGTTCTGTTAGTTTTAAATGATACTAATAAATATCCAAAATTAGGTGGCTTCACTTTTGTATGAGCACAAGACAACTCCAATATTAATTTTCTTCTTTTTAGTGTAGATAGTATTAGAAATATTGAATGTTTTGAAGTAGGTTAAGAAATAATTGAATCTTTTCATTTCCCTTTATACTTCATGTTATTAACAAATAGACAACATATTTGATATTTCAAAAGGCAAAAGCACTTTAAAATAACTGCAAAAATGAAGGGGAACTTTCAAAATGAAATTCAGAAGATTTGAAATCCAAGTGCAAGTCTTATAAAAACTCTAATTACAAATTTCCTAAATATTTTCATGGGTCAAATTACAAACAATTAATAATCATTTATTGAAGAATGTAAGACAACTAGAATTTTATTGAAAACTTAGAAGTCATTAGAGACTATCAAGCTATATAAAAATCTAATTTGAACTAAGGAGAGGATACAAAATATTTGATTATAAATTATAAAAAAAATATTCCAAATGTTTTTGGCATTTATTTCAAAACAAGAGAAGAAGAGACTATTCTCTCTCAAAGATATTGAAAACTTTTATCAAACTTTGTTTCACAAAAATAATAACATAGAAGATTTTCATCACAATGATAATACATTATTCATTTCTTTTAATGACATAATGCATAGGATAAAACAACTAACATCATAAAAAGCTACTGATGTAAATAACTTTTATGTAGAAATGCTTAAATAAAAAGGACCATTGGTATAGAATACCATTTGAAAAAAGTTAAATTTGGCTTTGCAAGTAGGGTTAGAAAACGAATGATAAATCAACAAAGAAGTTATGCTCTTTAAAAAAGAAGATAAAAAAGATCTAAATAATTATAGATTAATTATAATTAGTAATATTTTTGCTAAGATTATAGGCACTATTTTAGAATCTATGCTTGGAAGATGGGTTTTAAAAAATCATATACATATAATTTTCCATGTAATATTTAGGTGCCAACATTCTACTATAGATCATCACATCATTTTAAAATATCTTATTAATAAAGCAAAAGATCCACACAAGAAAACTTTTATCTACTTTATAGATTTTTTGAAGGCCTTTGATTTTGTCATTCAAAGTAAGTTATGGATATGCTTGGAAAATCTAGATGTTCATAGCACACTATTATTTGCTATCCAAAAAATTTATAAAGAGGTATACGCTTAGTTATAAATGGTCAAGAAAAATTTTTATTTAATAGTTATGTTGATGTTAAATAAGGATGTACTCTTTCTCCTACTTTATTTAGGCTTTTTATTAATGAAATAGAATACCAACTCAATTTATAATTACAGTTAGAAGCATTCTTGTTAGATTCTTACCCTATGCTAATGATGTTGCCTTAACTTCAAATTCTATAGAAAGACTGCAAAAAATGCTTAATATGTGGATTGATTAACTTAAAAACAAAGGGATGGGGATTGGGTTAGAATGAAAAAGTTATAATAAAAATTAAAATATAATCCAGATTGCTAAAAAAAATAAGGGCACAAAAAGCAACAGATTCATTGTTATATATTGTAAAGCTCACCACCTTAAAATCTACTTTGAATTATAGCTATGGTTGAGGCTACTATTGTGGTAGATCTTTGGATACTACACACTCCCTACAAGATGAATAACAAGCATAATATCCCATAGGACTCCCAAGGACCTTGTAGGATTAAGAAGAAATTGTGATGCTACCACAAGACACACTCACATACACCTCAAGGTAGACACAAAATGATAAACACTTGGCCATCGAAGTATGACCCTCTCAAGGCTAGAATGTAGATCTCCTTATAGTGAGAATCTACACTTTCCAGAGCTCTCAAGGGTTACAATAAAGTATGGTGTAGGAAGATGATTCAATAAATTAGATCTACTTAGATCAAGCTCATGCTAGGATATTGACATAGTAAGTCCTACATACAGATCACTTAAATGAATGAAACAATGATATAAAATAAAAAATCTACTTACAATAGGTTAATAATTACTTAAACCCTAGGAGAATGATGTAAAAATGGTAATGTAGCTCCCAAATAAATCATTCAATCTTCCAACACTTCAACTAATGCAAATTCTTGCTCAATATGAAAAATCCAAAGTGATGTAACTAATGATTGCTTTGGATTTCTTACTTTGTTGAAGGTTTAAACACATTCTTTAATAATTCTTGTACCTAAGAAATTTTCTTGTGAAGAATTAAAATTTGAGAAATAAATAGAAAAAAAATATTTTATTTCCTCTAATAATTATCCACCCTCAATCTTGAGATGTCTTAGCTAGGTGGAAGATGAATTCTAAGCTTTCTTTGCTCTTGGCTTGGACATCTAGTTTTGCATCTAGGGTTGGGAAAAGATGATGTTGACTTAATCAATCATTCCCTCCATGCATACTAAAATTCCTTAATTAGATTCCTTAACTTCCATATCATCTTGGTACTTAGCAACTCCATTGATACTTAACCAATCACACAAGCTTAACCAATCACACTTCTCCATTGTCTAGTTTTTAGACCCCCAAAACATAGGATAAATCAACAATATTTTCCTTTTTGGTGATGTTTAAGAACTTGAGAATGAATGAGTAGCACATAATCTAAATTACAAAAGATAAGTCTCAAAACAAGTCATATAGATAATAGGAAAGTGCAAACATGCTTACAACATAATAAGAATCAATAAATGAAAACATATATATCTAAAACTCTAAAAGACATAAGATGAAAACTATGGAAATGTATATATGGACACTATGGCTAGAGCCCATGAACATGGCATCCTTATTTTTGCTTTTCTTCTTTTTGTGGCTTTATCCAAAATAATAAGAAAAGCTCCACATACACTCAATCTAAGTCCTAATATTGTTGCCTTGGTGGCTGATGTTCTTTCTTCTCATTATCATCACTATTGGAAGTGTGATATTATCCCTATGTTGATGTTCTTTCTTCTCATTGTCATCACTATTGGAAGTATTATATTCTCCCTATGAATCTAGTACAATTGCTTGACACCACCACTGATAAAGCTTCTCTCTAAAATCTAGTTTTCAAGATAAATATTCAATTAATTATTGTATATTAACATTTAGCATGGTGAAAAGTAAACCTGAGAACTATTAGAGTCATAGTATAGTAAACTATTGTTAGGATAAAAATATTTTTGAGTTCAAACGCTAAACATCTAAATGCAAAGTTCAAAAAATTTTACATTTTAATAAAATTTGTTTCTTGTATCATTCATGTGCTAAATGTAATTAGAATCAAAGCAATAGGAGTCACAAAAACAAGTTGACATGAAGGATAAAGCATCCACAATAATCATAATGATAATTGTATATATATTTAATTGCACAGTTAGGTAAATTGGTTTAAATTTTATACCTCAAATCCCCTTTGTTGTATGGTTTTAAACTTTAAAATATCTATATAAAAGGAATCCCTCCAGATTCATCTAGCTATAGGCAAAGAGTTTCCCCACTATTTTACAGGGTAGCATTAATCATTGTTAAAAAGAATTAGCTGCTTCTTTATTGGTTATAAAAATGTTCAAGGGCATTATCATTTGCTACAGAATCTTGAACCATTATCATGAATATTGTCAACATTTTACATTTATGAAGTTTAAAGTATTAACTATATATTAAAGGAAGATTACAAGAACATTAGACCATTACAAGATCAAATTTCAAAGCATGATACTAGAGCAAGAACCAAATTTATTTTACCAAGGCACCCTTTGATAGTAATGAGCAAAGGTATATTGTTTAAAGAAGTGACTAAGTAGAGTTACACTATATACAATTAAGCAACAATCAAAAGTGTATAATGTAATTGTAAAATTCCTTACAAGCCTATATTGATTTTGTTGCAAGCTTTGGTTAGCAGTGGTGTGTACATGTGAAGAAGCTGTGTTCCTTCATTGCAAGATGGAGCAAATGCTACAAGTCACTGGTATTTCAAACACCTAGTATGCATATACCAACAACATTTGAATTATCAAAACATGAAAACATGAGAGTCCAGATTGGATAAAGCATTTTCATAGTTTGCAAACAATGCAGATTGCAGATACACAAATCGATACATTCATCTCGTACAAGAACACTTACTTGGAATGACTAATCTGAAGAAAGCGTTGTACCTTCAGCTTCAACCCTTCTGTAGTAGAGAGAGGGTTGTGATTTCACAATCTTAATAACTTCTTCCAAGCTTCCTGGTACTATCATTTGATTTTGCAAGTTTCCAATATTAATAGATTGTAGAAACCGCTCAACTTGTTTCATGCTAGGCCTCATGGAAGCATTTTGGCAAGTGCATTTTAAACCTACCATCAAAATGCTTTCCACAATTGACATTTCTTCATCTTTGTCCATCTCAATTCCTCCTCCATCTTCATTTGCCAACTTTAAAATATTTTTCAGGATGTGTCTTCTTTCTTCACCAGCTTTCCCTTCCAAAGCTAGGGAGATCCACAATGGCAATGTGAGATCCCTTGAAAACATTTCATGGGTAGGCTTCAATCTTATCATGACTTCCAAAATAACCACACCAAAGCTATATACATCACCTTTGATGGATACTCTTTCTCCAATTCCATACTCTGAAACCATTTCTTGAAGTTTAATATATGTAACTTATTATTACAAGAAAAGGAAATTAAAGAAGAGTGAACATGAAAAAGCAATACCTGGAGCAATATAACCAACAGAGCCTTTCAGAGATAGAGAAGAGGATGTTGTTGGATGATCAAAATGTTCATCTATGAGGTGAGATATTCCAAAATCAGATATCTTGACAGTCATATCTTCATCCAACAATACGTTCTCTGGTTTGATGTCGCAATGGATGACCTGAAAATCACAATCGTGATGCAGATACCCAAGTCCTCTGGCTAACTCTGTTAATATTTTTATCCTGATAGGAAATGTTAATGGGGTCAACTGGCCATCTTCTCTATCATAAAGAAGGGAATGAAGATTGCCATTACTCATAAAAGGCATTACCAGGGCTTTTAATTCATCAGACCATACCACAGTGATAATCTTCAAAATGTTCCGATGTCTTACTTTCTTTAATGCATCACATTCCTTTTTGAAGCTTTTATCAGTTCCCCTCTGATTTGCAGAAGAAAAACATTTTACAGCAATCACCATTCCAGAGGTTAAAACACCTCTGTAGACTTTTCCGTGGCTACCTTCGCCTACCAAGTTTGAAGGGCTGAAATTGTCTGTGGCTCTTTGAAGTTCTTCCACAGATATCTTTAAGAATTTTTCACCTATCCTTGGAGTTTCCCCTCGAGACATTTTGACTCTTTTGAAAATGAATAAAATCCCTGCAACAAACAGCAGCAAAAGGAAACCCAGAATGGCAAGCACAATTTTCAAAATATTGTTTTTGTTTGAGTGAGAACTGTGTTGCTCAGGAGAGACTCGACAAGCTTTGAGGCCAAAGCATCTTCCGCATAAATTTGAGTTCCCAAGGAACGACGATCTGTTTAATCTCAGCTTTTTAATAGAGCTATGCAGACACGGTACTTGTCCTTCGAAGTCATTGTAGGAGAAGTTCAAAAAATGGAGAGCCGAGTGATTCAACAGAGATGCAGGCACAGGTCCAGTAAAGTTATTACCGGACAGATCTATGCTGTTTAGCTGGGTGAGCTTACTCCCGATTGATTTGGAAAGGTTGCCACTGAAAAGGTTGCCACTGAAAGTATTGAGAGAAAGATTGATTTGACGGGCATCCAGCCAGCTATCCATGTAAGATGCAATGCTTCCAGAAAGTTGATTTCTTGAAAGATCTATAAACTGTGCCATCTTCAATCCTGCTATTTCTGGAGGCACTTCTCCTGTCAAAGCATTTGCTGACAAATTAAAATTAAATAGAAAGTTGATTTCTTGAAAGATCTATAAACTGTGCCATCTTCAATCCTGCTATTTCTGGAGGCACTTCTCCTGTCAAAGCATTTGCTGACAAATTAAAATTAAATACAATGCTTTTGAGACCGGCAACCTCTGGTGGTATTGGCCCTGAGAAATTGTTTGCTGATAGTACAAGGTCTTCAAGAACTTGGCAGTTTCCCATCTCTGAAGGAATTTTACCGGACAGCAGGTTCCTATAAAGGTACAGCGTCCGCAGATTGAGGAGTTTGGCAATAGTGGCAGAGATAGAACCTGACAATCTATTTCCAGAGAGATCCAGAATTGCGAGTGACTTATTCATGAGGGCTATCTCACTTGGAATGTTGCCTTGTAGTTTGTTTCTGCCGAGGGTGAGGAATTGTAGTGACTTTAGATATGCAGTTTGGGGAGGAATGGTGCCGCTCAATACGTTATCATGAAAATTCAGAGCAAAAAGAGATGATAAATTTCCTAGGCTTGGGGGGATGTTGCCAGAGATGACGTTACCATATAAGTCCAATTCCTGAAGATTTGGCAAGGAGCTTCCAAAGTTGGGTGGTAACGTTCCCGTAAACTTGTTAAGATAGAGATATAAATGAGTAAGAAGGGAGCAATTGGATAGACTATTCAGAATTGGAATAGGTTGCCAGGGGCTGCGCACTCCACTGTTGAAGTAATTAGAGTACATGGTTAGACGGCGTAGATGAGCACAGAGTGTCCCCAGCCACGACGGCGGTGTTCCCGACAATTTATTTTTCCCCAAGTGGAGCTGCTGAAGATGCGTCAGATTTCGCCATGCCTCTGGGATATTTCCCGTGAATCCGTTGGTAAATAAACTTAGCCACTGCAAATTGTTAAAGCTGCCAATCCAGGTAGGAAGATCACCTTGCAAATTGTTACCATTTAAATCCAAACTTGTAAGAGCCGTGAGGTTTCGTAAACAGGGGGAAATGGTTCCACTCAGATTGTTTATGGAAAGCAGCAGTTGTGTGAGACGAGAGAGAGAGCCAAGTGAGCAAGGAATAACACCCGTTAAGTGATTACTGCCAAGATCAAGATAAGTCAAGGATGAAGACAGGTTGCCTAGCTCAGGAGGGATGACACCGTGAATGTTGTTTTCACCAAGGTCAAGGAATTCAAGTTTGTTGAGTGCTCCTAACCAGGAAGGGGCTTGTCCGCTCAACTGATTTTGGTAAAAATCTAACTGTTTAAGGTCTTGGAGTCCGGAAAGAGACTCAGGAATCTCACCACTCAAGGAATTTTTACAGAGATAAAGAATTTGCAGAGAAGAAAGGTTTCCTAACTGATAAGGAATTTTACCATCAAATTCATTGATACATAGATCCAATGCTTTAAGCCTATGCAATGTGCCAAGGGATGGTGGGATTGTACCAGAGAAAGTGTTATTTGCAATATCAAGTAGCTGCAGGAATGATAAGTTGGAGAGGTGAGGAGACACGGATCCACGTAATGTTGCACTCTGCAGAAAGATTTCTACAACTCGGCCTGGATGTTTAGTTGAGCAGGTGATTCCAGTCCAATTGCATGCATTTGGAGGAGCAGCAGCATCATCCCAATTTTTGAGAAGAGAGAACGGATCACTGGTGATAGATTTCTTGAATTGAATCAAAGCTCTCATATCGTTCAGAGCTCCCTCTTCATCATCATGTGTGCGAGTATCAACTGCAACGAAGAGAAAGCACAGGCAAAGGAACAACAAAAACAAAACACGACACACAACAGAAGAAAGGGCTGTTGCTGTTACAGAAGCCATAATAGCACAAAACTTGGTTTACTTGGCATAAGAATGAGAAACAGCAGAATTTATGCACCGCTACTCATGTATATGGTGACTTTGCAAGAATGCACTCCTTTGCGAATTTCTGAACCTTTCACAAAAAGTCTACGGATTCCACTACAAAATTCGGTAAATGTAACTTTCTTACAAAATTTCACGGATTTTAAGTCCGGATAACTTTCCCACAAAACTCCGCAGGATGTTTTGACTTTTCCAAAAATATTGAGCAGACGTGTTACCTAACCTCACCATAAAATTCCACAGGCCGTATAGCTTGTCTACAAACCTTGTCGTGGTGCATGTGGTTGTTGTGAATGCCGTTGTTGGAGTTTTAAACGGGTGAACAGTGACCACTCTAGTAGCATGGACATTGACGAGTCATCTGCCTTGAAAGAAACGGTTTGCATTAAAGAAAACGGATAAGGAGCTAAAAAGTATTGATGCTGCAGGTAACTTCACTGTTTTGTGGTTATGAATGTCAATGTGGTTGTTAGAGCTGGAAATGGGTGAACAATCATGGTGAAAGAGCATGGGCATTAAAGAGTCATTCACCACAAATGTAAACATGACGTTTGGATTAATATTGGCTAAAAATTATTGGTGCATTAGGTAACTTCATTTTTGGACCTCAACTTTTCCACAAAACTTGTGGTTGTGAATGTGAATGTGGTTGCTTGAGCTGAAAATGGGTGATCGATTTATTAACTTACACCTCAATTAAGTAAAATAATAATCTAATTGCAAAGAGCAAATGTAGAAATTCAATTATGAACTTGGAAGAAATGCATCAATTATAGAAAAATTATCATGGGAAAAGCATATGAAAACCCTAGCAATAGCTCCATGGTATCAAAGCAAACCTTAATTCGAACCAAGCATTATAAGAAAAGACATTCAATGGCAAAAGGCATTGAACAATGGAAGACTTGCACCCTCTCTCACCTAATCACTCAATTAACTTGATCCCTTGATGTAACCTTAGTGTTTCCCCATCCTCAACCCATCACTTGTATAGTGATTTTACAAGCTAAATGAAGATGGAGGCAAAATGAAGAACAAGACAAAATATACTATTACATATACCACAATTGTAGGAGAATCATTTTAGTAGGTTTGGCAAGGCATAACCATTACATGTAGTAGACAATTTTTTGCTTAAAATAAGTAACACAGCTGTTACACAATACAATTGTTATGATTCTCCCACTTTTTTATTTTAAGGTTATTACAACTAAGAGCAACCATTACATATCATAATTTGCCAACCCAAGTTCTTTTCTATACCATTTGAACTTGTCCAAAGAAATAGCCTTGATCATCATGTTGTTGAATTTACAAAAGTAGAAACCTTCTCAAGAGAAACCCTTTCTTTTTCAATCAGATCCCATATGAAATGATAATGAATTTTAATATGCTTTGTCCTTGTATGAAACGTAGGATTATTTGACAAGAACATTGCACTTTGTTTTTCACAAGAGATTTCAATTTTCGTTTGCCTTTGCCTAAAGTCATTAACTAGTCATTGTAGCCAAACCACTTCCTTCCTTGCTTGAAAAGTTGCTACATACTCAGCTTCAATTGTTGATAATGCAATATAACTTTGTTTCTTGTTGATCCAGCTAATAGCACTTGTGTTCATTTTGAAGGCAAATCCACTTATGGATTTTCAGTGATTAAGATCACCATCCTAATTTGCATCTACAAAAGCATACAATCCAAAGAAACTTTTCTCATAATAGATGGTAAAATTAACAGTACCTTTAAGATACCTAAAAATTCTTTTAACAACCATCCAATGTTCCTTACTAGGATTAGACATAAGCCTACTTACAGCTCCCATTGTATATGCAATATCAGGACTAGTATAGATCATTGCATACATAAGGCTACATATAGCATTAACATAGGGAATTTTGCTCATTTCCTCCATTTCTTCGTTTGTTTCAGGACATTGCTCCATTGCTAATTTCATACCCACAAACAGTGGAACGTTTACCATCTTACAATCCTACATATTAAATTTTTTCAAAACTTTATTAACATATGCAAATTAACCAAGCCATAACTTTTGATTTTTTCTCTCTTTTAATTTCCATGCCCAAAATCTTCTTTGTGGCACCAAGGTCCTTTATCTCAAATTGAGATGATATTTGACATTTCAACTTAGATATTTTTTGCATATTAATTCCTACTATTAACATATCATTAACATACAATAGCAATATCAAATAGGTTTGTGCCTCTTTCTTTAAGTACATGCAAGGATCACTATTAGACTTTACAAAATCAAACTTTATCATGCAAGAATGAAATTTCTTATACCATATCCTAGGGAATTGTTTCAACCCATACAAGGATTTTAGCAAGTAACATACCATGTTCTCCTTGCCTTTAACTCCATAACCTTTAGGCTACTGCATGGAGATTTCTTCATCAAGGTTTTCATGAGGAATAGTAGTCTTGATGTCCATCTAATTAATCTCAAGATCTAAAGTAGCTACAAAAGATAATAAAAGTCTTATAGAGGTTAGCTTTACTATTGGTGTAAATACTTCTTCATAATCAAAACCTTTCTATTAAGAGTATCCCTTTGTTACTACCCTAGCCTTGTACACTTCCTCTTCTTTTATCTTGAAGAGTTACCTGCAACTAATTGGTTTTCTTCTAGGGGAATGTTTAACAAGTTTCCATATTTTTTTTAATTAGCGATTTCATTTTCTCATCTATGGTGGTTTTCCAAGCTTTGCTAACTTGTGAATTACAAGCTTCTTGATATGATTAAAGAGCATCACTAATATACAAAACATATGTGGTCATCTTACTCGATTTAACCTTCTTAGTGGCTAATCTTATTTTTGAGGTTGATCTTTCCCTCCATCAGTTTCATTATCAACTTGTTCTACAGCTTGAAACACCTCAAAGAAAATTTCAATTATAAAAAAGGAAGCCTTGTGGCCAAAGTTTGTCATGTAAGTTTGATCAAATTCAAAGGCAAAAATACATGCATTGAATTCCCTTCAAAAAAAGTCATCTTATAGCCCTCTTTTTGTCAAAATCTCGAAGCATTCTTGTTTTGTAAAGTGTAATTCATGGTATAGGACATGAAAATTGCAATGAATTATGCTAGAATAACTTAATTAACGTTGACAATGTAAAAACTGCTGGTATTCATGGTGGAAGGCCCAAAAATGTTGTAGTAAAAAATGCTACAGTTTTGGATCATAAAAAGTGTCAAAAATGTTATGTATTATGCTCGGAAACTTGCCCAAGCCAAGTGAACATGGAAATAGCAAACCATAGCCTATTTAAGTTAGAATTGACTTCATTTTTTGGAACTTTTAGATCATTCACTCGAGAATTTTGGAGCATAGCAAAGATCTAAAAGCCTTAAGCCATTTCTTAGCACTGATTATGAAGAACATCAAGAGCTTGTTATAGCCTACAAATCAAGCAAGCCAGACATGTTTTGGAAGGACTTTGGAACACACACCATCCATCCACATGTCAGATCTTCAACAATGATTTCACAAGAATGTGCACAACATTTGCATATCTATACTCTCTCACTTTGTATTTTCCTATTAATTCAATACAAAATTTGTAGTTGTTTTGGCCATATTTTTTTTTGCATATTTTCTACATTATCTCTCTATTTGTTCTCAAATCCAACATTGAATCTAGTATTTACATGTTTCTATCCATTTTCATTTGGTAATAGACTATCAAGTCCCTAGGTGATTAACAAGACCACCTAAGGTACCTTAGCTCCTTTTTGAGGCTTATGAATCTTGACATAAAACTACTTCATGCAAATCAATTCAATTTCCAACATTGAATTTTTCTATCACTACAATTTTTTGGTTCTAGAAGGAGGGCCTCCATCCATTTTCTTTGTCCAAACCCAATCATAGTTGTTGTTTGAACATTTTTTGCTAACCACACCCAAGGTATTTAGTGTAAAAGTATTATTTTTAAGCAATTTTCAACACCAACATTTTTTAGCCTTAGCATTTTTATTCATGGTTCCCCTACATTAGTGTTTTCTTTTGGCCATAAATATATCTTGTCTTGTGAAATCCTACAAAAACACTGATTTTGGAAATTTCTAGACATCCCATCATTGCCTTAAAAATGTTGTGTTTAATACTATGTTTAATATGTTGTTGTTACAATTACATTATTTTACTTTCCTATTTTTGCATTTACAGTTACAATTATAGTTAAGGTTATAGTTTCATTTTAAGTTGTTCCAACTTTAGCCTACACCACATTTATCTAATCCCTAAGCTCTATACTATTTTATGCCTTTTGTGTTGAATGTATTGCCACATATCATCATTGACATGGACTTAAACTAGAAATTTGTCTGTATTTATGATCCTAAAGATGTAGCCATTGTGAAGTGTGGGCAATCTCTTAGGCTTGTAAAATGAAACCTAGTGCACATGAACATTAATGAAGAAAATTAAAATTTTATTTGTGCAAATATTCATGCTACTTTACACATCTCATGTAAGGAGTTGGAGTCCAAATGCTAGTATGAGATAATCTATAGGAATGGGAAGGAGTGCATTCCCTCTCCCTATGACCACATTGAACTATCAAAGATTTATATCCACATGTTAGCATAATTGGTGGATGCTAATGATGAGGTCATAGCAAGTGAGAAAGCCAATTTAGAACATCAAGATGAGTTTAGGAATTATTACAAGACTAATACCCACTTAGGGAATATTTTACAATGATCTGTCCCTGAAATAACCATGTTCAATTCTATGCCACATATTTCTATAATAAATCAAGCAACTCTTGTGACCTTCATGAGCTAAGCATCTCAACATGCTTCCTTGTTTACTTCCCTATTTAACTTAATGCCTTTTGTTATAATATCCTAGCCTCTACCAATCACTCCTGTGACCACAAACCTTTATAGTTTCGGCTAGTCCTTCTTCGAGGCCTTGGATTCTGCATGTTTCACACAACCTATTTGTGCCAATACTTCTTTTATTCCTCATATTATAGTGCAAACATATTTTCCATGTTCAATCCTTTCACAACGGTAGTCACACAACCCTTACAGTTCATATCATTGCCTATTTCACAGCCATAGCCACAAACTATTCAACAACCAATGCAACCTGTAGAAGCATCACATGACCTGGATCAAGCCTTCCAACTAATTCAGAACCTTACTTAGAAGTTGCACAAAATTAAAGCCAATACAACCCAAATAGTAAAATTCATGGACTTTTACCAAGATGATCCTATTCATCCAACTATCCTTCAAATCACATTAACTACAGGCATCTTGATTCCCCATTTCACCAAGTATAATGGTGAGGATGACTCTAATGCATGTCTTATGACATTTTTCTTAAAATTCCTTCTATTGAAAGCTTGGCCTCACATCATACTATGCATCTTCCCTATGTTTTTGATAGGAAAATCCTTATATTGGTATCATATGTTACCTAGAGGTTTTATCTCCTCTTTCTATGACTTGCTATCTTAGTTTGTCAACCAATTCAAGTATAACTTAAAGCCTAATACAATGTTAAACTAGCTCATGAAAGTGAGATAGGAACTCCTTGAACCTATCCAAAAGTTCATGCAAAGATGGAATGAAACCCTCAATGAAATTCTCAAGCCCATCTTTAAAACTCACATTATGACCATCTTTAAGGGAGTGGTTAAGACTTTATCAAGTTAAAATTGTATTACCTAGATCCTCGATCACTCAATCAAGACTTTTCCTAGATTAAAAACATAGAAGATGTTGCATAAACTAGTAACAACCCAACATACATAGCCTACAAGAACCAACATATGAAGAGGAATAAGGATAAAGGTAAACAAACACATATAGTTGTAGCCATAATAGCCAAAGATTTGAAAATGATAGAGAGGCCAAGGACTTCATAGCTAAATGCTCCTACTACTTCATGTCAACCATCAACTTCTGATGCTACTAGTACCTCTAATCCCTTGAAGCTCAACTTTGAATGTAAGAATCATTTCAAGTACACCAAATTACCAATGAAACCTTCTGAGCTTCTTGAACAATTACTTAAAAATAGCCATATCCAACATAAGAAATTACTTCAGAACACTTGTAAGAGACATGATCATCTTTATGAGATTACTAGAGATCCAATCATAACTACAAAAGATGATTCACAACTACCAAAGTACTTCAATCTTGACCAATTTTGCCACTATCATCAATTGCCTGGCCATGATACTGATTTTTTCTTGGCCTTAAAAGATGACCTATAGAAAATGATTGGTAGTGGAGAATTGATTCTAGATGGACCCAACGCTAGTAACAATCTTACATGATTATCACATTCAATTTTCCTAATAAACATAAATTTTTTAGAAGCCATTTGTAGTTAGGATACCTCCTCATCATGATCAAGCTTCAACTTCCACAAGTTCAAGAACCCACTTTGTTATAAGGGTAGCATCACTTGCACCTCCCAAAGAATTCTTCATCATTAGAGTTCCTCCTCCCACCACTGATAATCTTGTAGTCCATGTTGACTAGCATTCACTTGTAGTGGTCAATGCATCAACATCCTCCTAGCTAGATAATAAGAAATCACTAGCGAAACAACAAAAACCATCATCTCCTTAACCTAAGGTTAAGAAGAGTAGTCAACCAAAGGTATGGAAAGAAGTAGGTCCACCGAAATCTACTCTAATCTCAGTTGTACCCATGAATCCTACTACTCAAACCATGTCAACTAGCCAGCCCAAAGAGAATCACAAATAACCAATGCTTAAACATGAAGTCAAAATCCTAGGTAAGATGGAGGAATTAAAAGCCAAAAAAATGGAGAAAACATCTACCAATGACAAAGACTTCCTCACTACCATAGAACATGTGAAAATTTTACTAAAGCAAAAAAATACTTCACTATGCCTTTGATATTTAATTATGATCTCTTTTGGTCATCATGAATCCTTAGTTAAAATGTTGACATCTATTCCTATGAGCAAAGAATTAATTTCCAACAAAGTGTCTATCCACTCTATTATCATGCCACCTCCACTCAAGGAAGAATTGAAACAAAATGCCTTGACATTTTACGATATTGAGGTTAAAACCAATCTACAAGGTGGTGAAGTGTTGCATGCCCTTATTTTTATAACCATACAAGTTGACCAATACAAAGTGCATCATGTACATTTGGATGATGGAGTAGCCATGAATGTCATCCCTTTGTCCATTGTCAAATAGTTAGTCCTAGTTGAAATAATTCAAAACACTTTTACTTTACCACTCAATTTTTTTAATGGATCACAAGTGGCAATAAGAGGATCTATTTCATTATACTCTTTGGTTGGGAAATAGTTCCTCACATATTATAACTTCCTAGTTGTTCAAGAGACATTAGGCTTCAACTTAATTCTAGAACAATCATGGTTGGCTAAGTTGAGAGCAGTTTCATCACCTATTCACCAAGAGATTCAGCTACCTTATGAGGGAGTGATGAGTGGCGAGATACCCCTACACTCAACCATATGAATATGAGCGTAGCATGTGCAATCCGGTCGAACTCTATAGACTAAGTGCCTACACACCCATGGAACACTTAGGGTTAATCATTCGTTGTCTTCCCAGGCTTTCTTGTAGTTGTCATGGTGTATGGTTAAGTAAGTCTGAGGTATATGATTTTTATAGCTTTTTATGTTTTTGTCTCCTATGCTAATAAGGTAAAAGGTTGAGAAACTAATTACTAACTCTAACTAATGAACTAAGTCTAAATTACCTAGCGTCAGCATCCATTCCCACTTACTGTACACACCCTAAACTAATGCAACCATGGCTACCAAGTGCTAGTCGTTGTTAGGATCACCACACGTTACACACGTGCTCGAAGTGGTCGTACTGAGGCACTTAACTAGGAGAGAAGGGTTGAGAGAGAAAGAAGTAAATAACAAATAATAAATAAATAATAATGAATAATAGTAAATAAAATCCTAATTAGCCTATTCCATGCACTGCAAGGTTTATCCAAGAAGCTCGTCTTTATTGCCATACATAAACTTGTGTTCAGGTACAATGTTTGCTCGAATAAAGATCCATTCACTTTAGGACTCCTACTGTAGGCACATGGAAAATATTCTATCTCTGGAGTGATCAATCTGCCAGAGTTTCCCTACTGTCTAGCCTAGGATGAGGAAACAAGGGAGAGCTGCCTCTTATTTATAGATATGATGGTGCACTGCGATATCGCGTATGCGATATCGTGGGGGAGGATGTGATATCGCGTACGCGATATCACGAGGGATGTAATATTGCAACTACTGCAATATCACAGCCCATGTGATATCGTGTCCCATCATGCCCCCATGACTAAATGAAAACTCATCATCGAGTTCATTATAATAATATCAGGAAGGTATGGGATTATTGACTCAAAGGAAACTAATGGGATGACATGTGAATGGATCATCATTACAAGACACAAAAAAACTGGTGTTCAGGAAAACAAGGGTGAACACCTTATTACATTGACATCAGGCTTCATTTGGCAGCTAAGAGAAAAGAGAAGAGAGAAAGAAGTGTTGCTACTGCCAACGCCAAGATTACGCCTTTCGTTGTCCATCGGGAAGCACACCATCAGTCTTGCTCCTTGCATAGCTACTTCTAGTACTACTCCATTCCAAATGTTCCTTCCAGATCCCCACCGTTGTTGCATGATTTCCATCTGCACACACAACACAATCTTTTATTAGCAAGGGTAAATGAATCATCATGTAATTAATACTTTGCTTCGGTGNAATGCATGTTTATATGGGAATGAACAAAGTAAAAATAATTGCAAAAATGTTAGGGAAAATAATTTAACTAATGCCCCAAATAGGAATTTTAGTGGGTCCTCCCCAAAGCAAGCTCATGCCCTTAATGCCCTGACAAACCCACATTCAAAGAGTTCGTAGGCTCTGAGAATGTCATGTGGAACAAGAGTTAAAGCCTTAACCACAAGAATTTACCAAAAGGAAAACAATCTATCTACCAAAATATACACTAATGATACAACCAGAAATGAGGTGAACAATGGAGAGAAGGATGGAGAGAAGAGAATGGAATGGAATCCCAAGAACAAGGTGGTGTACAGCCCCTTGTGTGTTTCATGATTAATGTGACTTGGAAAATCTCATTTCAACTCCAACCTCAAACCAACCACATCCAGTGACTTTGCATCAATGCATCTGGTTAATCCATCCCCTTGAATAACAAGAATGCTTCCCCCAAGAGTCACCACCATTCTGATGAAACAAGGAGGAGAGAATAGGATGTGAGAAGGGCCTTAGTTAGAGGAAACATTTTTGGTTCCATAACTAGTGCTTGTAGCCCAAAGAATTATTTTGTCTAAGGGGTGTGCTTTGAAATCTCACTTTTTTTTGTGTTTTGTGTTTTTATGTGTGAGAACCACACCATGCAAAGACTTTGTTATTTTTATTGCTCAACTTCCCAAAAGAAGAAAACATCCAAGCACCCAAGAGAATGGCCAACACAAAAACATCAAGTTCCCTTGAATTCAAACCCTTGTCAAACCCTAAGTCCTTCCTTAGTTTGAGAAGTGCCCAGTCCCTGGTTCGTTAAATTTGTTATTAGAAAGGGATTGTACATTTCCAAGCCGAGAGAGACCATAGAAACTGGTGGATGGATGGATGAAGTGAACTAATTGCCTGCCATATCAAAAGAAACATACCTTAGTATCAACATCATGACTTAAAGGTAAAAACCAAACATTAGCAATCAATATGAAAATAGTTCATACCATCGAAAAGAACACTTATTGGGTGACAAACTTACAAGGTGGATCACACACGCATGCGCACACACAAAAAATGAAAAAGTATAACGATGTTGTAAAAAAAAAATAAGAAAAGTTAAAGAAATGTATAAAAAAAACAAGAAGAGTTAAACAAGTGTGTAAAACAAAAACAAGAAAAGTTAAAGAAATTTGTAAAACAAAAATGTGTAAGAAAAAAATGTGTAAACAAAAACGTGTAAAACAAAAACTTGTAAAACAAAAATGTGCGAAAAAAATGTGTAAAACAAAAACTAAAAAGAACTGAGGGCCTCCAATGATTAGCATAGGTGGCCATCTCCCCCATGATTGAATTGCAAGGAAGAGATCTGAAATAATGAGTGTCTATTTGAATTTCGTAAAAGTGTCCAACTTCTTCCCACTGATGTTCTCAGATTAAGGGGTGGAAGTTAGCGACGCTCATACTCCAATGTATCTATGCCTCCATTATTAACATGAGTTGTTTCCTCAGTTCGTTCCATGCATATTGGATTGCTCTTTCTAGTAGCTGTCAACCACAGGTTGTCCACTACTTGTGTGGTTGCTACATACAAGCACCTTTGAATTTGTGTTTCTTGGACACACAGATTACATGGAAGAGCTGCTGAAAATTCTTCCATGTCATCTCCCTCTGAGTCACTATATGTGATACAAGGAACTTTCTTCATCTCGATCTTTCCATATATGTTTATCTTAGATATCTGCAAGGAAAGATCGCGGATCCCTAGGTACGCATCTACTGTACTCAGCCATGGCCTTCCCATTATAATTGGGAAGCCCCTGTCATTATTGTTAACCTCAATCACCAGGAAATCGGCTAGGTATGACCACCCACACACAGTGGTAATGATGTCCTCCACCAATCCCAAGGGAATGGTGATGGACTGGTCAGCCAGCTCTAGTTGGATGTTGCTCTTCTTAAGTTGGGGTAGGTTCCAAGCTTGATACATTTCTTGTGATATTAAATTGACTCTGGAACTTGAGTCAAGAAGAGCCTTATGTGGTTTGTTCTTGGTGATTTGTAAATAGATTAAGGGGCTCCCAGGGTTAGATAGCTTCCTGGGAAGAAGGCCTACCTTGATCCAGTCGGTTACGGTATGCGTTAACATAACCGTATGCGTACAGCTCTGTTGTTGGACTAAAGGGTGCTCTGAAGTTTTAGATGGTGGAGGAGTGTACATGGGCTCAACTGCTTGTTGTTGTGAGAGTTTGTCTAGGATTTTGGTTCTGAAGAAAGGTATTCTCTTTTCACGGTTGTTAGAATTAGCAACGGGTTGAATTTTTATAGCCCTCGTAGTGTTGCGTTGCTATAGTTGAGTGGGAAGTTTCCCTTGCATTGTTGGAGCAGGTGGTATGGGAACTAATGTGTGTGAGAGGTGGATGGATTTGGAGGATGGTATGGGTGTGGAGTATCTCCCAAAGGAGAAGGANACCAGACTCCTATAGATGTGAGATGATTAGACAACATCCCTTGGGATGATCATAATGGCAGATCTTACATCCACCGTCATCGTCTGTGTCTAAATCCATAACTTCATCGGAGATAGTAATTTCCCCCTTACCCTTGTTATGTGCAAGGCCTGAATTTCTCTGCTTTGTCTTACCTTTTTCACTACTTGATTCCTCCTTAGACTCCTCTACAATTTTCAAGACAGTTTCAAGTCTGGATTCTAAGGAATCCCACAATTGATCCATCTTAGCTGATACTTCTATTGTTAGTTTTTGAATTGGTAAGGTTTTTCTATTCACCAACTCTTCGAGTGATGACTCATCCTCTTCCCCCTTCTTCCGAATGGAGGGATCATGGTTGTATTCTTCCACACTCTCTCTTTTTCATAGCTCACCTTCTTCTTTTGCTACTTGTTCCAACAAGCGATGAACTTCATGGGCTCTAAGTTCTGATAGTCTCCCTTGGGCATAAGTCCCAAGGGTTCTTCTACTTTCATGCCTTAGCCCATCCACTATGTGGCAGAGTTGATCCCGCTATGCATAACCATGGCCTAGGCAATGATATAACAATGCATAGTAGTGGCCCATGGCAGCATCCAAGGGTTCATGAGTACCTTGCTTCCATCCTTGGATCTTCTTACGCAAGTTAGACACTCTGGAGTACGTCTGATACTTATGGTTGAAGAGTTCTAACATTGTACTCCACCTCCTAATGGTTTCTGGTTCTAAGGACCGATACCAACTCTCTGCTTCCTTAATTAGTATCCTGGGAAACAAATTTAGTTTCTGCCACTCGTTCTCTATGTTCTGCAAGGCACAGGCATCATGGAATGCCTGTAAATGATGCTATGGATTAGCGTTGTATCCCCCCTCAAATCATGGGATATTTTTCATGTCTAAATGCTTGATCCAACTACCTTTTAAATGCCTTGTTGGAATTCTTACTGCCTATGTTATATTGAGCATACTTTGGGTGGCAATTAGGGGTTCATCATGATCATCTCTTTCATGACATCTATGATGTCTTCGTTGTTTCCTACTTTCCCTTCGTTTATGCCCTTGTCCTCTCTCTCGACTCTCTCATCGAGGTCTCTCATTTTGTCTACCTCTATCCTCACCGTTATGCTCTTTATGATTACGCCCAAAGGTGGAAGGAGAGGGTGAATGATGTGAAGAAGGGGAAGAAGAAGGAGAACCATCACCATGACAATGTTTCCTACCTTCTCTTCTATGGTTTTAGCCCTGATCGTGATGACGATCTAAGTGCCCATCCTTGTTATATGTTGTTGTTCCCTCAGTGAATAGCTGGTGTTCATGGGGATCAGAACCAGGGTTGTGTATCATGGATCATAGGTTCTGATACCCCACTTCCTCACTATCGTTAGGAGGGGGATCATCTTTCAATAGAGAACCCATTATGAGTGGTTCACCATCTTTGATTTTACTTAGGACGTGCGAGACCTCTTTGCCCTTCAATAGTGTATGTTGGCTCTCCTGCCTTGATTCCCTCATACGTTGTGTGCCTGTGGAATGATAATCCCTTGTATCAAAGTCACCTATAATGTATTCAGCATAGAGCTAAGTCATGCCAATCTATGTCAAAGCACGGAGGAGCATGTTGGGGACTGATCAATCTAGAGGTAACATGATGTTACCTTGCAAATCTCTCCATTGCAGCTGTTCATCTTGATGGAGGATAAAGGTAAAGTTTGGAATATACTCATCGGGATGAGTATATACCACTCGGTATTGTTGAGGAGTTGGCGGATTTAGGTTATGTGTTTTTAATTTCTAAATGCTCTTTGTATTATCCCTAGGTGATGAGTTGCTTTTGTTAGAAGAAGACATTGTTATTTATCGGTGTACTAATTATCGTTATATAAATTTTTCTTTAATTAACCCAAAGGTTCATTTAGGCTCCCAACGATGTGAGTGATATCCTATGTTCTATTCAGCACACAAACACTTAGTTCCCGGCAACGGCGCCAATGATGAGTGGCAAGATACCCCTACACTCAACCATACAAATACGAGCGTAGCATGTGCGATCTGGTCGAACTCCGCAGACTAAGTGCCTACACACCCATGGAACACTTAGGGTTAATCATTCGTTGTCTTCCCAAACTTACTTGTAGTTGTCACAGTGTATGGTTAAGTAAGTCTAAGGTATATGATTTTTATAGCTTTTTATGTTTTTGTCTCCTATGCTAACAAGGTAAAGGGTTGAGAAACTAATTACTAACTCTAACTAATGAACTAAGTCTAAATTACCTAGCATCAGCATCTGTTCCCACTTATCGTACACACCCTAAACTGATGTAACCATGGCTACGAAACGCTAGTCGTTGCTAGGATCACCACGCGTAACGCATGTGCTCGAAGTGTTCATACTGAGGCACTTAACTAGGAGAGAAGGGTTGAGAGAAAGCAGTAAATAATAGATAATAAATAACAAATAATAAATAACAGTAAATAAAATCCTAATTAGCCTATTCCATGCACTGCAAGGTTTATCCAAGAAGCTCGTCTTTATTTCCGTACACAAACTTGTGTTCAGGTACAATGTTTGCTCGAATAAAGATCCGTTCACTTTAGGACTCCTACTGTGGGCACATGGAAAATATTCTATCTCTGGAGTGATCAATCTACTAGAGTTTCCCTACTGTCTAGCCTAGGATGAGGAAACAAGGCAGAGCTGTCTCTTATTTATAGATATGATGGCATAGCGTAATATCGCGTACACGATATCGCGAGGGATGTGATATTGTGACGGCCGCGATATCGCATCCCATCAGGGAGGTAAAATCATTATTCATGAAGATAATAGAATTTCCTTATCCATCAATAATGTTGAAATTCAACAAGGATCTAAGATGGAGATCGAAGAAGAAACTCCCATGACCAGTAGCAAAATCAATGATCATAATGAAACCATCAAAGCTAAAACCAATCACACTAAAGCCTTGAATGAGTCTTGAAAGGAACTCCCATTTATCATTATCAATGAAGGCAATGGAGAGTATAAAATCATGTAAGAAAATTCTTACCAGTTTCCTATTCTATCAAATATCAAGAAACAATTACACAATTAATGTGGGCTTTCTTTCTTTCCTTTCTACATACTTTATGAACTATTTACTTTATTACATTATTTGCAGTTTTCACTTTAATGGTTATGCCTTATTTTACAATTTCCATCTTGTTATATTACATTATCAATTTTTAATTTGTAGCCTTGTCTTTTACTATTTTTTTAACTTGTAGCTTAATTATGTAGCTAAATAGCAGCATGAGAACTAAAATTGAAATATAGCATCATGTGGCCAAACATAGCCAGGTAGACCATAACCATAGTCACAGTTACATAGTGTAACAAAATAGACTATACGTAGTCTCTAAAATCATAAGTGGAGCAACAAATTAATAGCCATAACAACTTCAAATGACAACACATCATCATCATCAACTTATATTCAACTAAGGGAGGATGAGGGGGAATGTTGTTAGAGCCATCACCGTCATCACTAGAGACTTGTGAAAAAAAAACAATGCAAAATATTAAATCACGACAACATAAGATAACATTAAAACTAAAATAAAAATAAAAATAACATTACAATTGATAATTATTAACAAATGATACCATGAACAACAAAGGGCCAAGTGTGTAAACACAAATGAGATTACACTTATACTAAGATTGAACTATCATGAATCAACTTTGAGTGGATTTGACATTTTGTCAAACACTTGACATGAAAAAACCAAGTTTAACATTTTGTCAAAAAATTGACATGAAAAACATAGTTTGACATTTTGCAAAACATCAAAAAAAATTTGTTAAATAATTGACATGCAAAACATGAAAAAGCATTTTGTCAAATAGTTAACATAATGCAAGATTTACACCAAAATATGTGACCAAAACAAAAAATGCTGAGGCTTGAGGAGGTCAAAAATCCCAATAACACTTGCTTCAAAACTTGGATAGTCAAAAATGCTAGGAATGAGGGGGGAGAAAGACAAAAAAAGCTAAGATTTCTTGGTCTTGGGAGTATACATGCTACCCTTTCCTTCCCACAAAAAACCAAAAATGCTAAAAACATTGCCTTCCTAAGCAAGGAAAGGAAAAACACTACTCTTCCAAAACCAAGGATCAAACATGCTGACTACAAAGTCAGAGAAAATCCACAACACACATCTCAATCACCAAGCATAAAAACACTACCAAAATTAGTAAGAAAAAAACGCAAAACCTTATATTTAGGTAGGAAAATATGGCAAATGTTGGTCCTAGGGATAGGAAAAAACTTTTAAAAATTAATCATTGGCCATAAATGTGAAAAATACTATTAATTAAGCCAAAATTATTTAAAATGCTACTCACATAGGGTAGAAAAAAATGCTAAATTCACCAAAAAATTGGTTGAAAACCTCTAATTTGACATAGCTTAACTTAGAAAAAACTTGAAAAAATTGCAATCATGACCTAAAACCCTATTACACTTCATTTCATGACTACAAAGGTTAAAAATGCTAATCCTATATGGGTAAAATCCCAAAAACATTGCTCATGTGGCTATAAAAAACTAAAGAAATGCAAGAAAATAAGCAAAAATGGGCAAAATGTTACATATAGGACCTAGAAAAATCCAAAATTTCCAAGCTTGTTGAAATATTCTAAGCATAAGAAATTTATAAATCCAATTTTGATTAAATATGTTGTGGTAACAGAGTTTTATCATCGAAGCCTAACCCAAACACGTTGTTGTAGTGAAACTAACAATGAAATTGACCTAAATATGCTATGGAAATGAAATTAACCTAATACACTACGTTTTGGTGTGAAATTTCCTTCCATAGCCTAAGATGCTTTCCCTTTTGCTCTACTACATTGACAAGTTGATTTTGCAAATTCAAATCTGAGATATCAAGTGCCAAAAACACTGGGATAGTGAAATTACTAACTTATTTGACCTAAAAATGCTGTATAATTAGAATTCATGGTCAATATGTTGTCCACATAGGTCACATATGTTACTCTAGTGAAACAAGCTACCCACATGTTACCATACTAGCCTAAACACATTGATAATAGTCAATATGTGGTCAATTTGACTTATTTTATCAATAAAACATCATTATTTTATTCATTTTTGGCCTTGTTATCAAATATTTATCTTTTTTGACAAAATAATTGTCAAAATAAATTCTTAATATCATTTATTACCTTATTTTAACTTATTTTGACATTGTTTGACAATTATGTTATGCAGATGTCATTTAATGTGTCATTGTTGATATGTAGGATTAGGCTATGAAGATGTGGGAATAGTTTGACTTGCCTAAGTAGACCCTTTTGGTAATGTCAATCAATAAATTGACCTTATACTTCAACCTTGAGCTTGAAAGACTTTTGACCATATAGCCTTTATACCTTGGAATGGCTTGACTACTCTTAACCTAGAGGCTAGAAGCATCATAGAGGATTTCCTAGTGAAAGTTCCCACTTGAATCCATCATGATGAGGAAAATATCCTAAAAACAAGTTCCTTACTTAAATCTTAGCTTTTCCAAGACATCACCAAATCCCTATAAGGAAACATAAAAGCCTTCACATGGCCCTTACTACATATAATGTTGACATGTTTGCTTTTAGTATTATTGGCCTTTGTTTGTAGACTTAAACAAATATGTGACATTGATGGACCTTACAATCCATGATAAGCAAGCATACATGACCTCTTCTCCTTGGAATTAAAACATTATAGGTTTTTTATAGATCTACAAAGCAAGATACAACATTCTCAAGCTATGCTAATTGTGTCTCATGATGACCAATATTTTCTTATTATCTCATGTAATCATTTATAATCTCATGTTTCTTTATCTATTTTCTTGATCTCCACACGTTATGTATTCATGAGGAGCCTAGAGTCATCATAGAGATGTGACTCATTACAATAGTGAGTTATCACATAATCTTGATGCATGAGATTCAGTTAGCTTGTTTGCCGATGCCAACAATGCTTATTGCGTATCATTTCCACTACCCTTTCTAAGCAATAACCATATACAAACCTTTGTCATCATTACCTTGCTAACATTGAAAACCTATGTTTGACATTCATGCATCATGTCCATGTGCCATCTTCAACAACATGCTCCATTAATCAGTCCACTGCATTTCCTAATATTTCAACTAGTGGAATCACAACCAAAGTTTGACATTGGCATCAAAATCTAAAGAAGGTTTTACTCCAAAGAAAAGGAGGTAGGGGAAAGAAAAATATCAAGAAAGCCAAGAGCCCAAAGTAGCCTAAAGAAAATTAAACAATTTATCAAAAGAAAAGAGAGAAAAGAGCTAAGTGGCCAAAGTAGCCAATATCAAGGCACTAATTTCTTCAAATTCAAGCATATGTAACCAGTCAACCAAGCATGAAGCATGAAGACCTTATCAATAAATGAGCACATCACTATGCTATAATCAAAATGTTAAAACATTTGGAATTTTTCATTAGTCTATTTGACTACTTTCAAATAGTCAATATAGCCAATATCTTACTCTAAATTCTCACTAATGAGTCATGAATTTTTGGCTGTGATATCACATCCATGATATCACGTACATGATATCACGTACACGATATCATAGCCTATTTGCTCATCTATAAATAAGAGGTAGGCAGATTTGGTAAGAAAGTTTTGAAGTTTTTTTTTTATCTTTTAACTTTTTAGTTTTAGTATTAAGGTAGGGACTTTTTGTTAATTTTTCCTCTCAACCCTTTCTCCCAGTGCATGCCCACAGTGTGATGATTGTAATTGTATGACATCCTTATTCAAGTGTGACGTACTTGGACATGCACATGACCAGCAAGAAAGATTGAGATTACTTCATAATTGCAGCATCCACTTAGCTTAATTATTTAATTGTTATTGTTATTTATTTCTTTCTTAGTTAATATCTCTCTATCCTTATCTCCTAGTAATGAGGAATGAGTACAACTTAATCATGAGCATTTAAGTACGACTATTTGGTAACCTAGTAGCGTACCTAGGCCATGCAGTTGGTAATCCTAGTGGTAGTCACGCATGAGGTCCAAGATGTGTACTAATGATTAAGGAACGGATGCTCATCGCACTTAGGCTAGTTTAGATTCTCTCTCATCCTCTCTCCTAGCTTAGTTGATATTATTTCCCATCATACCCAAGAGTAGCATTAGTGTAGGAACACATCATACACCTCACTCTGGACTAAACCATACGTGACAAAGCTAATACTAGTCGAGGTGGGAAGACAGCGAACTATGATCTAAAAGTAACTGTCTAGATACCACAACTAGTCCATCTACAGAGTTTGACTGGATTGTGCGTGAAATGCTCGTATTTGTATGGTTGAGTGTAGGGGTACTTCGCCATTCATCATTGGTGCCATTGTTGAGGATGGTGCTAGTTATCTAGATTAGTTATATCATACAAGGTCTCTATATAGGAATTAATGGTATATCTTTTAGGAAGAAATAATTACAAAAATTCACATACAAATTCACACACAATTGCACAACCATGCCTCTCCTACAAGGCTACGATAATGCCACATCTAGTGAGGTAATTCATTGGAGAACCAACAAATTATATGGCAATGAAGATTGGAGTACGCAATCTGAGATGGGGGTTTCATGTAAACATAAACAAAGGTAGCATCATCCCAATGCATGAAAGCATAACTTACTCAATGACGATGAACCCCTACTGGCCACTACAAGCCTAACGCAAATACAAGAGGCTCTTTGAATCTCTCGTAGGCATCGTAAAGAGAGCTGCCTACCCAGGCTTGATTTCTTAGGAGGCTATGACTTAGATTTGCAACAAGATTTACAAGCCTTCTATGATGCCTGTGCATGGAACAACATTGATAACGGTTGGCAAAAAATCAAGCTCTTTCCTATGACAATCATTGGCCAAGCAAAAGTATGGTATAGATCGTTAAAACCAAATTCAATTCGACGTTGGCCAACAATGGTAGAATTCTTTAATGAAAGATATCAAACCTATGCAAGAGTGTTGGCCTTGAGGAAACAAATCCAAGAGTGGAAAAAAGCACAACATGAACCCTTGGACATGGCCTTAGAAA
>MNCI01025409.1:880672-945255 GCA_015680685.1 Gnetum montanum
AATCTTGTTACATTTATATGAGCATTGGGAAAGCACGTTACACCTAGAGTTCATACAAAGATACTGTGTTTGATCACAGTGGCAACAATCCCAATCGTGGGGGAAGCCATCCCTAAACTGGAGAAACCCTTCGTATCATCTGAATTCAAATGCTTATCTAGTCCAACATCTTGTTTCCCCAACTAGGTCAACATACTCTATCTCGCTGCATTATTATTCTCCTCAGTACTATTAGCCCATGTTCTCAACACAACCACTACCTTGTGTACCTTACACTTCTCCTAAGTTTCAACATTCTCATCCTTTCCCTCCTTCTAGATTGCCACCAACTATTCCTGAAGTGTCTACACCACAACAACCACCCATGAATGCTACTATTTCCAATAGCAATGAGAGACCTCCTCAACATCAAAGACATCCCTTCTTTAGACATGACCATAGGAAGGAACAACACAGTTCCAAGGCTACTACATTCTCCAACTCAGTACAAGTCCAACACTGTGGTGCATCCTTCTCCTTGAACCCAACGCCTTGTGTCACTTCGTTAGGGCCACCAATTAACACTCAACAACCATACGGCCAAATGAATACAGCCATGGAGGACAACATCCTAATCCTTTCATGCCATCTTACAGTCTCAAGTATCATAGTGGATCAACTCTTTACCCGGGAACCACATCTTATAAATTGCCCCACTATGCTTACTATAATCAAGTGTGTGAACCTCAATGGGGTAAGTATGACCAAGTTTTGATATTTCCAACATGCAAGGATCCTGATCTTTCATTTATTAATCTTCACCATGCTTAACCGTTTAGTTATGGGGGATATCCCCCATTCTAATAACAAGCAAGATAAATAAATATTTTTCATTTTCTTTAATTTTAAAATCTTTTGTTCTCTAGTTTTTCAATTTCTTTTTTGTTACCTTTTTGTCTTTTTATCTTTTTATAAGTAATCTAGTCTATGAATAAAACACTCATGTGGCTCATTTGTTGAGGTGTGTTCTATGTTATCAAGTCTCGAGTGATCAATTATTTGTACAGTGAGTCCATTACACCCACTCATCCATTCTACAAATAAGAGGTTTTGTTCGAGGGTACAATGATATTCTTGACATTCTTAAAACTTAAAATTAATTTTGTGTTCATTGTACCCAGAATGAAGAAGGATGGATCAAGAGGGAATGATTAGGGTGTGACATCAAGGGAACTTGCAGATTCTCTTTGGTGATGTCTGTGAGAGTTATCATGCAACGTGGTTGTACTAAGATCCTTGTAGATCTAATGCAAAATAAGAGTAAGAGTAATCACAAGCCACTCAAAAATCCAATGCTATTCTAGGGGGTCCCACTGGAAAGACATGCACCCATGCCTAAGGTTTGGTGGCTTCTCTAGATTCAGCATTCAAAAAAAATAAAAAAAATAAAGAAAGTACCACAAAGAAAAAAAATCACTCCTCCCTTGAACAAAATGCCAAGTGATCGTACGCCTTGTTGTTATGGTACTCTCATAGTCGCTCATCATGGGATGAAACAATGCGGTGTCACTGATCAGAGGAATGAACTTGGTCTTGATCTTGGGATGATGGGTTAATGACACATTAATCATGCCTTACATGTAGGATTCATTATGCCCTGGGTTAGTTACCTCATTTTCCAATCTCTACAATCCCTTCTATAGTCTATCTCATCTCGCTGTTCTTGTAATTGTAGCTCGTGTCTCATATAGCGTAGAATTCTTACCTCATTCTAGTGATACTTACATGTGTGTGTTTTGTGGAACCAGTGTGGATTACATTTAACCCTTCTAGTACCTACAGACATTTTAAAGTGTGGTTAGGAAAGGGCATTATAGGTTGGAACCTGCTTTGGGGAGGATCCACTTGTGTAATTTTTTTAATTTGCACTCATAACACATCTTTAGCACATCATCTTTTACCCTCAGTATATTGTCAACAATATTCTTTCCCTTATTACTATCCCTCTGATTCAAACGTTCCTATGAACCATCACATAGCCTTTTTCTCTCCCTTATCATTTGAGGTCCTTGTTGATAAATTCCACACGCTCATAATTTTTGTACCTTTAGAACTAGTTGAATCACCCTAGAACCCTTTAAAAATAGTCCAAATGTCCTTAGTTTTCATTGTTTAATTTCAGAAAAATATTAAAAATTTGGTGCATTCTATGAAGTACCCTAGCTTCGATAGGCTGCAATATCATGTACGTGAGATCGCGACCGACGTGCTATTGCGTACACGATATCATGTCCCAAATATATATATATATATATGCAACCCCCTACGCTAATCAACATCATTGCAACTATTCATGTGGGGGAAGTTTTTCAAATTTCTCTCTACGACTTGAAATTTCACATCCCTTGCTTTCATATCCATAACTCGCTCACTAGTACTCTGATTTTTATTCCATTTTAACCTACTTGAAGCTGGACTGTTCAACTTAGTCATGGGGGTGGGGCACACGCCGAATAGCACATAAAGTTTTTTGAAATTTTTCATCACCCAAAGGACATTATTAAGGATAATTAGTTATAAAATTAAGGATAAATGCAGCAAAAACAATTTCATCTCCTTATAGATTTGGAAAGCACCTAAGCAAAGAGGATTAAATATTATAATCTTTTGGAGAAATTTTCTCTTAATAATTAATGTCACATGGAGATAAAGCAAATTCATTAAGGCAAGTAGCAAGGTATAACCTAACTTTGGTAACAACCTTAATAACAATTGATCCCATGTGATTGCAGATGGCCCCGAAACGTAGACAACAGGAAGGTCCTGCTCAAGGTGTGATCAAGCAACCTAGGAGAGGTGAAGGACAAGTTCCTACCAAACAACATGTAGAGCAGGAAGAATAATTATTTAGTATCCTTCAAGAAGACCCTACCATTTTATAATCAAGGAAAACAGAAGGAGGAGTTGATGCAATGTCTAAACAGGGATGACATCTCACGTTGCCCCAAGATTGTGTTCAGGCCATCCATGAAAGGCCCATATTTACTGTAGTGATCATGGAATTAAACTTTGGACCTTTCACAAAATTTGCTCTAGAGGCCATTAGGGATCACCTCAAAGGGTCCCCATTATGACCTACCCTCTCTGAAAGCGGTGCCTAGTACTTAGGGGAAACATACCAATTTTGGCACAACAAAGAAGAAGGCAACACAGTTAACATTTGTGGTGTGACTATTGATTTCTCTATTCAAGCCATTTTGGAAGTATTAAACCTTCTGAATATAGGGCCAAAGGTTGCTCAGAACCAACTAGACACTTTCAAAACTGAGAAACTTAATAAACTATTGACAGAGAATAAAAGGGTGGTGGAAGAAAAAGAGAAGGCTAACTAGGATGCCTCTATGGCACAACCGCAAACTTACACACATGCCAAGGCACTCAAGGCCTTACAAGAGGAGAAACTCCAGGCCATACTTCAACACCATCAAATCCCAAAACCTAGAGTGCAAGACAAGAGAAAGGCACCCATGGAGGAGCCACCACCACCAAGAACTATATGAGTTCCACCTAATGTTTTAGTTATAGGATTTTCTTTTGTGTTCTTCGTGTTATGTCTTAATTTTGTTCTAATTCCACACTGTGGCATGAATCCATTCTAGTCAGCCAATAATCCCATACCTATCCACTGTGTAATCAATGGAGTTTGTTCTCACTTTAACTCAAGGACAAGTTTTCATTCAATCATGGGGGTATGATGAGTCATGAATTTTTGGTTACGATATCACACCCATGATATCATGTACACGATATCACAGCCTAGATGCAATATCATGTACGTGATATCACAGCTTGTCTCCTCATCTATAAATAAGAGGCAGGTAGATTTGATAAGAAAGTTTTGAAGTTTTTTTAAGTTTTTAGTTTTTAGTTTTAGTATTAAGGTAGGGACTTTTTGTCAGTTTTTCCTCTCAACCCTTTCTCCCAGTGCATGCCCATAGTGTTATGATTGTAATTGTATGGCATCATTATTCGAGTGTGACGTACTTGGACATGCACATGACCGACAATAAAGATCGAGATTACTTCATCATTGCAGCATCCACTTAGCTTAATTATTTAATTGTTATTGTTATTTATTGCTTTCTTAGTTAATATCTCTCTACCCTTATCTCCTAGTAACGCGGAATGAGTACGACTTAATCACAAGCATTTAAGTGCGACTACTTGGTAACCTAGTAGCATACCTAGGAAATGCACTTGGTAATCCCAGTGGTAGTCATGCACGAGGTCCAAGATGTGTATAGATGATTAAGAAACAGATGCTCATCGCACTTAGGCTAGTTTAGATTCTCTCTCATCCTCTCTCCTAGCTTAGTTGATATTATTTCCCATCATACCCAGGAGTAGCATTAGTGTAGGAACACATCATACACCTCACTCTGGACTAAACCATATGTGACAAAGCTAATACTAGTCTAGGTGGGAATATAGTGAGCTGCGATCTACGAGTAACTATCTAGATATCACAACTAGTCCGTCTACGAAGTTTGACTGGATCGTGCATGAAACGCTCGTATTCGTATGGTTGAGTGTAGGGGTACCTAACCACTAATCACTCACCATTCCATGTTAATATTACTTTGCCATCATGAATACTTTTGACATGATTCAATAGCTATAGAGTCAAGTATGGAGAGAGAAGCATTAATGATGAACCTACTACAGTGTTTCACATTCTTTGTTGATGTCTTTTGGATTAATCCTTAAAACATCAACAAAGAGAAGCCAATGAAACACCTGAAATCAGTAAATTATATTCTTCAAATTCTCCATGACTACTACAACCATTTAGGTATAAAAATTAATATTAATAAGACTAAAATTCTAGTTTTTGGTACTAGAAATAGAAATTACATTTTTCCCTTGGAGAGAAAAAGACTTGATATATGTGAATCTTATAAATATTTCGAAGTTGAATATACCAGTAATTATAGTTGGAATACCCTTATTGCTCGAAAAGGTTTCAAGTGGTATGTGAGCTTTATTTGCTATAAGAAATAATTGTAGTAGGAAACAAATTTTGACAAGTGATCATAAGGAAACTTTTTTCTAGTCTTGTCTAACATGTATTATTATATGGGTGTGTTTCTTGGGGATCTTTCTCTTTCTATACATAATTGGAAAAAATTAGAGCATGTTCAAAAATAGTTTCTTATATGTGAATTTCAAGTAAAAGTGAAAACTTCTTATGATATCTTACTTTTAGAAGTAGATTTTCTTCTATTGAAGTTAAATTCCTTTGTCAATTTATTGCGTATACTTAGAAGTTAAGTTACATAGAGGAAGTTAACTATGCTAAGGAGATAATGAATGCTACACAAGAAAATGAATGGTTGCATCAAGAAAAATTATGGCTTCAGTCATGGAATATTGCTATAGAGAATCTTCCTTTAAATAAAAGGCTCTTTTGAAAAACTATAAAAGAAAAATTCATAGCCAAAATTTGGTTGAATACATTAAGGAAAATGCATTTTTAGTTACATTTTGTTAGAGTCAATTTATTATCTAGTACTCAACAATATCTATTCTTATCTATTCCTATTCATTTAAGGAATTAAATTACAAGAGCAAAAATGAGCTCTCATCATTTCCTTCTTGAGATAGATTGTTGGATCAATTTACCAAGAGAAGAGTATCTTTGTAGACTATGCAAATAAAGCATAGAGAATGAATAACATTTTTTTTATTTTGTCCATATTTGGCTCACATTTAATTGAATTTTACTATTAATTGTAATTTGCTAATTTCTTCCATTCAAATTGATCCTATTTTCTTAGGCCATTACATCAATGATATTTTCAACTTTCATCAAAACTATATTGAGGCCTTGTAATTGTCTAACAAATCCTTTGTGATTTCCTAGATGTAATAAAAATTTCTAGTTTTTAGTTTCTAGTAACAATGAGCATGTCTCATGAGGTAACCTTTGAGATTTTGATCTAAGGTGTTTATACCTAAAAATTAGAGGTCATGCTACCAAGGAATTATGTAGTAATCAATGGTTAGTAATAGGCACTAGGTAAAGTAGGACGAAGAACTGATGGACCATACCTTCTAATTGATTATAGGGCCTAACCATGGTGGAAATGTTGGATTGTCTCTAATAGAAACATGCTGAAGGAAGATAACCCTAAGGAACCCTCAAAGCATAACCTAGATACACTATTTTGCATTAATAAAGCATTCTTTCATTTTCCTTCTACATTTTTCCTATTATTTTCTTTAAACATAGTATCAAATGTTACATGTATTTGATGTTTTTTATGATATTTAAAAATAAGATGTTATATTTTTTATTAGAACAAACCATGACTCAAGTATCAACTAGAACCAAGTATCGATTACAATTTGATGATAAATTATGAAGTCATAACCCAGAGAAAACCAAGGATCACCACCATATGTGCCTTATATTCAAGATTAACCACATCGTTAATAAGATTCCTTTCCAATGGCTTTGAAGCACAATCATTCTAGTTTTCTTTAACCCTTCAAATGCACCAAATCCAAAAACAAAAAAAAATACAAAGTAATTCAATTGTTAGAAAATCCATAAAAACTAGCTATCTTCAATTAAATCAACAAGATTACAATTACATTGAAATCACAACCTATATCATATTTAATCCTCACAAAATCAATACTATTGCAGATCATGAGGCTCTATAATCATAAAATGGTTAACCTCAATGAAAGGTTCAATTAATCTATATCTTTATACATGCAGATCTAAGATCAAACACACATAAATAGTTATGTCTAAGATCTCACAAACTTAACTATAGAGATTCATACCCTATCTTTCAATATCTCTATCCCATCTCTCTCTCTCTCTCTCTCTCTCTCTCTCTCTCTCTCTCTCTTTTCCTCTTTTCATCTATGCTCAATTGGCAACTCTACCCCTATATTTATCTCAAACATAGAGATGAAAATGTCTTCTCCTTTGGTTAGATGTCTCCTAGGTACTTGGAACATCTCCTTATTTTTTTTCTTTATATCTCATAGCAAAGACATCTCTCTAGATTCTTGAACCTATAAATTAACCACCTATAGGGATGAAAAAGGGTCAGAAGAGGTGCCTATACACCAACTCTTCCACCCTTTAAAAAGGAAGCTCATGTGCACAAGTAGGGGTAAAAGTGATTCGCACATAACAATTTTGGTCTTATGGATCCATACAGCATCATTAGTAGTTTGATCCTTCCAATGGATCAAGTACTCATGCCTCTTCATTCTACAAGTGCTAGAAGCTTCTCTATTCTTGAGTATAATTTTCTGTCTCTTTTGAAGGATTGGACTTAACAATAGTCTTCTCAAAGTCATCGATGTTACCTTGTAAAATGTTATCATCTACCTATCCACAATAATGTACAATATGTGCAACATTAAAAATAAAAGACATACCTACATCATTTGGTAAGTCAATTTTAAAAGCATTATCACTAATTTTAGTCTTTATCCTAAAAGGATCCATCTTCTTATCTTTTAACTTTAATAAATTGATACCTCTCAACCTGTTCTTATTTAGATACATCCAAAAAAAATCACCAACATCAAAACCTTGATTTGCAAGTCTTTATTCTTTACTTATGCCTAATGGACCATTACATAGCTATCCAAAATTGGTTTCCACTCAAGATTTTGTGTTGACATGGAACCAATGCAGGCTTTGGCCATCTGTATTTCTTTTTCATTTATTTACTTGTAGATGCCTACTTGGTTGCAAAAGTATTCTTTCATCTTCTCATGTTTCTTGGCCTCATTCTACCATGTGCTTATCTCAATTCCTGACTTCTGCTGAATGGCATGGACCTCCTCCATTGACAAGGTTCTATTTTCCCTGGCGAATCTGCTGATATCTTGGTTAACCCTCATCAGTTATTCCCTCAACTAATGGACACTTTATTTCATAACATTCTTCTATTTTTCAAGGGTATTTAATCGGGAGTTCTCTACAGCGAGTTGTTTATTCTCTTTCTACATGGCAGTTAATGCCTTCTTGTATGCATGGGATTGTGCATTAGTAGCCAAGGAATTTTAGATTGCCTTCTCCTTTTCTTGCTCAGTAGCTTTATTCCCCTTAGTCAATTTTTTGAGTTGCTTTGTTCTAAATGAGTCTAGCTGGTCAGGCATAATAAATCCGGTAGGATCTCATCTTTCAATTGTTAGACTTGGAGGTAACATAACACATTTTGAATTTAGAAGAGACATCTCAATTGAATGTGAGATTTCTCAAAGGAGACATATTTGTAGCAACCCAAAATGTCGGTGGTTAGAACACCAAGAGGTTTCCGGGCGAACAGTTTAACCCCAGATCCATGCGAGGGCTGGGCTGGAGAAAAATGGAAGCGGGGTGCCCTGAATGGTTTGGTCGATCAGATAGGGACTTAGTCAGTGTATCTTAACCTTATGTAAACATTGTTTCAAAGGTGAGAAATGTGAGGTAAATCGATGATCAATAAATGCATAATGGAGAAAATAATGCAACAAAACGATAATAGCAAAGAAATATCAGAACAAACTCGGGTAAGAAAATGCACATCCCCAAGGTCACATATTCAATTCTTTGCCTTATTTAAAATGTGTACAACAAGTTATGAAACACTAGAGATGCACTGCTTACTCAAAGGTAACTACAATGCTCAAGAAAAATACCAACTATGCCTTCTGAGAGCCAACTTAAAAGCCAACTGCAGTAAGAAGCCAACTATATTTTCTAAGAAGCCAGTCAAGAAGCTGACTAGCCAATGCAAAAAAAAAGCCAACAAGCCAACTACTCTTGTCAATGTAAAAATGCCAACTCTTTGAACGAAAAGCCAACCCTTTGAGCGTTGTTTGCCAGGGTGTTTATAGGGCCAGGAGCAGGCAAGAAATGGGGCCTGGATGCCACGTGTCCTAGACCCCACAAGATGCTAATGTGCCCGTACCATGTAGGTGTGCAATGTTGGACATGAACTTAGCTACACTATGACAATACCTTTAGGACTACATGTGCCGAGATCAGTGTGCTAACAATGCAAATAAAAATAGAGGTTACGCTCCAGGACTACGTCTTCCCTGCTCTTACGAGCAAGGTTAAGCGTAGGAAAAAAAATTTGGGAGCTAACTAGGGGGCATGCAAAATGAAGTAACACTGTTGATTCTACCAAGGAGATGCCAGTGTGAGGGAGATTGCTATCAACAAGTTCTATAACTACCCAAAGACATCTTGATGCTTCCGTACCAGTGTTGTGTTACTCACATTGTTCGAGTACATTGGCATAGCATAAGTGGCTGCTTGCTATGCTGTGCTACGCTACGTAGCATAGCATAGCCATTGGTCTTAACTAGAACTTGTGTTGGAGCTGAAAGCATTTGCTTGAGGCTTAGTCATACTAACAATTACAACTTTTGTCCTTTGTGTCGGGAAGCCTTTGAACTTGCTAAACTTACATTTGAAACACCCTTGCTGCTTTTGTGTTGTTGCTATGCTATGCTATGCTATGTAGCATAGCATAGCATAGCAGTCAGCATATCTTGCTTTTTCATTCAATCTATCATTTTCTAGCAAGAAACTTTGCTCAAGGCCTGGGGCTAAACAAGGCAACCAGTTTTGAAGTTCGAAGTGTTTGTTGAGTGAAATTTTCTTATTAGGATCACTTGGCAAGTTGGGCCCTTTTGCTCTACCTTTGCTACGTTGTGCTATGCTATGTAGCGTAGCATAGTGTAGCACCTTGCATTGATTAAATTTTGACTTATTTTGCAATCATTTCATCAATTCACACTCGAACACTTGAGCAACTGTCTTTCAAGGCTTTCTACACTGCATAGCATAACATAGTGTAGCAAACTTCTTTACTAGAAAACTTGCCAAACTACTTTGCTTATAAGTAGACTGTCGACTGAGGAAATTTTCCAGGTGGGCAGGCCAGAGAGTCCATCAGGCCTGTCAGCTCTGGAGATAGAAAACTTGCCGAACTTGACAGTTTAACCTTAGTGCCTACATTTTCCTGTTGAACTATCATGACGTTGCACTTGTGGAAGTCCTTGCCTAAATTCCAAGACCTTGTTGAGGTATGAGGGTCCTGAAATTTTATGGTGTTTCACTGACCCCTCTTTGTTGACATCTAGAGGATTTTCCCAATAGACATCAACAAAGAATACGAAACACCATGAAGGACAAGTCGCTAACATCGCTCTCTAGTGGTTGCTTGGAAGTCACTTTGCTATGCTTGGGAGTAACAGGATAGTTGTGTAGGGGAAAGGAGAAAGGGTGGACTTGAGGGAACAGGTTTAGGAAAAGGTAAGATGAAACTTAGCACGGTCCCTTGTTGGAGTGCTTGTGAGGGAATTGGCCCACATGGACATCTTTTCTTTTACTGGCTTCTTACCTCTCATCAAGATGCTTGAAGAGGGTCATTTTGAAATAGCTAGTGTGCCCTCTACTTTGGGCACACACTCTCTTTTTCTTTTCTCTTATTTTTTTTGTTTATTTTTTTTTGTGTTATGCTTTTGTACTTTTCTTTTGTTGTTTAGCCATATTCATTTGCAAACAACCTTGTTGTTGCATGACAGGTGTTTTCTCCCTGGGATGAGTTTTATTACATCCATGTGGGGCTTTGACCTACCTACAGATGCTTCCCATGCGGTGAGTTGCGTTACACACATTCTGAACTTTGCGGTTGAGCATATGGGAGGGTTTTACATGCATCGAGAAAGCTTGTAAAAGAGGTGTGAAAAGGGAAACCGTGGATTTGAGAAACAAGATGATCAAGGTTAAAGGAAATGGGTAGGATGTGCACTCCCAGGTAGCTAAGCTAGTTAGAGTGGTCACCTCGGAACGATGTGATGTCCTATCCTCCTGGTGAAACGCATCTCTGATCGATGCCATCTCAGCCCGTATCCTGCAAGCACAACAAAAAGTAGACTAGAAAAATGTGACCATGAAGTGCAGTTAGGAAATGGTCTTACTTACTTTAGACATCATGAAAGTGACAAGCACTATTGTTGAGGCATGTGAAGTCTAAAGTAGGAAGGCTAACAATAGCTCTAGTAGTGGTAGGCTAAAGGGGTTGGCACCGAGGGGGCTAGGAGTTGCAGTGATGCAAGTGCTTAGGAGTCCCTGCCCAAGGCAAACATCATGCAGTTCAGCTATAAGGTGATAGGCCTAATGGCTAAACATCTTTTGAGCTTGGATGATGGTAAGGGCTGGAGGGTAGCAACTTTGTGGTTGGGCCACAATAGTGTTGGGGCTCTAGCAGCAGGTGCTCACAACGAAAGCTACTGCCATGGCAACGGGCCATGGTAGTAGTAGCTCTAGAAGGTCAGCAAGATGTCGGACGACATCTCCAGAGGATCAGCAAGATGACAGGGGCAGTGGCATCACATTTGTTCCAGAGGATTCTTTTCTTGCCATTGTGAACTGCATTCTGGAACTACAATGCTCCACCCTCGGTTGGCACTCTTCACGCTCTCTTGTTTGAATGGTTTTGGATTGTGAGCTGGGAACGTTGTGCCACAAACCCAGTTTAAGGTCTTGGTAGACCATCTAATGTACTACTTTAAGGTCCTAGTAGACCGCTGTGCTAGTTTAAGGTCATAGTGGATGGTGGACGGGATAGTTTAAGGTCATAGCAGACCGTCTGTGCCAGTTTAACATCATAGAAGATGTTCTATGCCAGTTTATAGTCATGGCGGACTATTTGTGCCAGTTTATAGTCATGGTGGACTGTGAATGCCAGTTTATAGTCATAACGGACTATGTATGCCACTTTATAGTCATGGTGGACTATGGCTCTTACCTTGCTTCTGCATCAAACGAAGTATAGCTTTAAGTACAGGTGGTTTATAGGGTTTGCAAACTCTCTACCATCCATGTTTGCCAGCTTGAAGGCTCCATTCTCGTAGGCTTTTGTGACTACGAATGGACCTTTCCAGTTTGCCGAAAACTTGTCCACATGTTCACGCATAGCTTTGAGGACTAGGTTCCCCTTTTTGATTGGTCGTCGATGTAGGTCTACATGATGCTTTTGCCACTGCTTATCCTGATACCATTCGATGAGACCCAATGTTTGTGCACGCTCTTCCTCTAGGGAGTCAAGATCAATGATCCTTGACTCATTATTCTGGGCTTCATTTACGATGCTTGAAAGGATCATCTGTAGTGATGGTACCTACAATTCAAGAGGCAACACTACTTCAGATCCATAGACTAGGCTATAGGGGGTCTTACTTGTAGCCATCCTACATGTCGTATGGTAGGCCCAGAGCACATAGAGGATTTTCTCGTGCTGTCACCTCTTGCTATTGCTAAGCATTATTTTAAGCAAGTTGATGATGTATTTTTTTGTTGCTTTTGCCTAACCATTAGTTTGCAGATAATATGGTGATGAGAAAGATTGCTTAATGTCAAGGTTGCTACAAAAGATTCTGGTTTCCGCACTATTAAACTATGGCCCATTATTTGTCACAATAGTCATGGGAAGACCAAACCTTTTTATGATGTTATCTAGGATGAAGTGGCAAACCTACTGAGATGTGGTTTTCCTAAGGGAGATATCTTTTTCCCACTTCATAAAGTACTCAGTGGTAGTAATGATGAAGCTATGTCATGTGGAAGACTTAGGTGTTATGGATCCTATGATATCTAGTCCCCATTGTTGGAATGGCCACATGATCTGTGTAGGGTGCAACTGAGTAGGTGACACATGCATGAGATTTTCGTGACATTGGCACATGTCAAATGTCTTGAATTTAGCAAAACAATCATGTTCCATGCAAGGCCAGTAATACCCTAGGTGTCTAATCTTAGCTGCCATAGCCCTGGGAGCTATGTGTCCTCCACATAATCCTTCATGGACTTCACTAATTATCTTTTTTGCCTCCTCCCCACCAACACAAGTTAACAGTATTCCATCAAAGGAGCATTTACACAAGGTATTATCTCCTACCAGGAAATACTGTCATGCTTGCTTTCGAATTGCATCCTCTTGGGTAGATGTCAAGCCGTATGGGGGTTCACCATGTTTCAGGTAGGCTTTCACATTAGCATTACACTCTTGGGTATTGGTAGCACTTATGGAAGCCACGTGTACTACTTGGGTGATAGGGTCTGTGCACTCTATTATCGAAGCAGGTAGAGTCATGAACTATTGTGTTCTCGTTGCGTGGCACATGCTGGATGTCTATTGTGGTGAACTATTGTAATAAGCTTTTGAAAAATCATAGTAAGGCTGTAAATGCAAAGCTTTACATGCGTAGACCTCAAGCTAAGAGTTTCCTCAAACTACGTCAAACTGAGAGTTGCCTCAAATTGCCAAATGTCGAATTTTAAATTGTTGGGCTGCTAAGAGGCCTTTGAGGAGTCCTTCGTACTTAGCTACATTGTTCATAAAAAGGAACGTAAAGCGATAAGAAAAGGGTTGCATGTCCCCCGAGGGGAATGTAATGATGATGGTAGCATTGCCACCTCACATGGTTGAGGCACCATCAAAATGCAAAGTGGCCTCAAAATGCTATGGTACAAGGTTGACACTACTAACATGTTCATTAAGGAATTCGGGTTCTATGGTTGCCTGATCATCAATGGGTGAGGTTGCTAGCTACGTAGCTATCACTTGTCCTTTCGTTGATGATTGGGCTACATAGTGTAAGTCGAATTCCACTGTTATTGCCTTCCATCGGGCTATCCTACTACTTTCATATAAGTTATGTGTGATAGCCTGAAGTATGTTGCTTTTGCATATAATGTTCACTTGACTATGGAATAGGTAGTATCTCCACTTTTTTAGCGTGAACACTAAAGCGAGGCAATTCCTTTCCACTTCGTTATATTTGGCTTCATATGCTACCAATGCATAGCTCAAGTAATAGACTGGGGTTTCAGAGCTGTCCTCTCTTTTTTGGCATAAAAGAATTGTGATAGACATGTCCGAGGTAGCAAGGTAGATGTAGAAAGGCTTATCCCTCTGTGGTGGGTAAAGAGTTGGAAGGTGTAAAAGCTCTTTCTTCAAGTCATCAAAGGCTTGTTGGCACTATGTTGTCCATTCAAAGTTAACCCCCTTCTTTAGTAAGTGTTGCATGGGGTGTAACTTGTTAGTCAACCTTGCTATAAACCTTCTAATGAAATGTATTCTAGCTTGCAACCTACGTAATTCTTTAAGGTTAGTAGGGGCTACTAGGTTAACAATGGCCTTAACTTTTTCAGGGTCCACTTGTATTCCAACCTCCGATACTACAAACCCTAGCATGCACCTGGTTTTTACACTGAAAACACACTTCTTTGGATTAAGGTGCAGGTCATGCCTATGACAATGCTTCAGGACTACATCTAGATCAGTGGGATGATCAATATTTGTCTTCGAATTGACTGCTATGTCATCCACGTAATCGTTTAGTCTCTCTAGGAGGTAGTCACTGAATATGTAGGTAATGGCTCATTGGTAGGTTGCTCTGACGTTCTTTAGACCAAAGGGCATCATAGTGTAACAAAAGGTACCCCAAGGGGTCATAAATGTAGTTGTCAATTGATGCTATGGATTTATGCAAATTTTATTTTAACCCGAGAACCCATCCATGAAGGATAGTAAAGCATGCCCAGCTGTAATGTCGATAAGCTGGTTGATACTTGGTAGTGGCAAGTCATCTTTAATCATTGCCTTGTTCAAATCCCAGAAGTCTATATAGATTTGTATTCCTCCCATTTTCTTAGAGACTACAACGATGTTTGACACCCATTCTGAGTAATCGACCGCACGAAGGAAACCTGCTTAGTATAGCTTAGTGATTTCATCACGTACGACTAGTGCGATTTCTGGTTTAATATTTTGAACCTTTTTTTTAACCAGTTTGACATGTGGGTCCAATACAATGTTATGTTGTATTAGCTGCGAGTCTAAGCCCAGCATGTCATTGTAAGACCATGCGAATACTTTGATGTTGTCTGTAAGGACTCTGGATACATCCTTTTGCATTTGTTGATCTAAGAGGGAACTTAGTTTTAGTGTTTTTATTTCCCCCTGGATATCGTTATTGATGCCTCGATGAGAGGGTCCTCAGTCACATCCCCAGCCTCTAAGTTTAAGGCTTAAACCAAGTGTTCGGGCCAATCTAAGGACGTTTCCAGGGATGCTATAGTGTTATCAGTTGAATCCCAGTCTATTGACTCTAAGTTTGGGTATCTTGCAAACTTTCCATGAGGACCTATTAAGGTTAAAAGTGAGTGTAGATCATGCTACATGGCCATCTTGTTCAATCTGCCATAATAAGAAGAAGCCCAGTCAAGTGATACCTGTTTGAAGCTATGGCGCATAATAGTAAATATTTGCAAAGCAATAATGAAATATGCAATGATTGTCAAACATTCGTCCAAATTCGTAAATTACTAATTTTAGGTCTTGGTGGACCATGAGTGGATTCGAACATGCAATTGACGCTAAGTTTGCCAGTTTAAGGTTGTGTTGGACCGTTAACAAGTCGTAAAGGTAAAGTTACTAGTTTAAGGTCTTTGCAGACCATGGCGTGTAGGCTTCGTATAGGTAGGTTTCTAATTTAAGGTGAGGCAAAATTTTCAGTTGGGCCCACCTATTTGCAAACAGGAATCCTACGCTATCGTAGATTTATGACATGCTAGTACTACGCTACATGGGGCATCCTGCATTACTCGGGGTGCGAAAATGGTAAGTTCTTTTCACCGCGTTGGCTATAAATAGGGGTTTATCCCTAGTAAACTTGTTGTTTTCGTTGTCAGAGCACAAAGCCCACATCTAGAGTGTAGTGTGATCATGCCGAGAGAAAGCAAAATAGTGTAGTATAGCAGCCGACAGCATCTGTGAGTGAAGCGATGGCACCTAAAGGTGAACGTAAGCACCGAGGGCTCGCTAAAGTGGATGAAGTCAAGGACACTTTGGGGTTCCTAACTTAGGTGCGCATTATAATGTGGGAGGAGACTCTGTCTACTCAGAAACTTATTATGTTACCTTTGTTGTTCAGACTTCTACAATTGTTATCATTGAAATCCACATCTTTTTCCACTATTTTTGTCGCTATGCTGCCGTCATTGCTAGTTGGCCACAATAGTTGTACAAATGTTATGCTACAGCCATATGCAGTTTCACCTTGGCTACCATTGCCACGACTGCCTTATTGTGGGGGTTTGGGCAAGCCGGGGTAGCTTAGTGTATGGCTAGTGTAGTGTGCCACCTTCAAGAAGGTTTTGGCCTTTTGTACAATTTGACAAACGAGACACGTGTTTAATGCAGTGCAATGTGAGTTATTTTGTATAGCTGAATTATGGTTGGGATGGCTACAACACAGTAAACTCTTACCTGTCTATACTTTGTAATGCTTTTACTGTGATATGCCAGTACATTGCAAGGTTTAGTAGGTTTGTCATATTGTTATGCTGTTAAGTTTGCAATATCGCTGCATTGCTGAATTTGTTAAGCTTTCCATATTTCCATGCTTGTCGTAGTAATGTGTTGATTACATTGTGTTGCACGTCTACCTGTTCTTGTTCATTTGCTTTAGTATGTTGTTGCATTATGTAAAGTTTAATGGCCATACTACACTATGAGGCTTGCTTTGTTGTTGTTTGTTTACATTTGTTTCTTTTTTATTTTATTTTATTTTGCAACTACGAAATCCTGCTATGCTACATGCAATGAGAATGTCATACTATGCTATAGGTAATGAGAGGGTTGTGCTACGCTACATGTAAACTTTGCTTCTACATAGTGCTAACATTTAGTTCTTCGTTGGTGCAGGGTTATGTTGAAATCCATTTTGATTATCCTAGAAATTGTAGGAGTCCTGTGCTGCCTTAGCAAACCGGTGGCCAATGTCCCTCCCCCTCATGCACGTGTGGAGTGGTAAGAGGTCTGGTTCTGGGAGGGTTCATGGGACTTCCTACAGTTCCTCCTCTAGCATTTTAGTGTGATCATTTGGTCACACTGATCAGCGGAGACAGTAGCTGCAATCACAGAAACCCTATTGCCTGGGGCAAACCAGGGTATTCTAAAATTTTTTACTAATGGTTCAATCAAGGGTGAGTAAGCAAAAGGTTCCAACCAATGTTGAAAAAGTCTAAGACACTTAAGTTGGATTTGGAAGAAGCCTGAGTATAAGTGTTACCACTTATACAGTACATTGTTTGTTGCCCGCCACATGGGCACTTGCTTTCAGAACCCACCTGGAACCGTTTACTATGTCAATGAGTGAGTTCTAAGAAGGTATTTTTTCAGGTAATCCATGCTATGCTAAACACATATATTAACAATGTATATGTTCATCGTTTGTGTTACTAGGTTTTTTATTGATAAGAGTGATCTTCACGGTGACATAGATGCCTTGGCGTTGGCACAGATGGCCCTATAGGAGTTTTCCTCCATTGGGAATGTGTGCGTTGATGTGATAGGCCAATTTGGAGGTGAGCTCAGAACCTATTCAACTCGGTATTCCCAATTTTATGGGAAATGTAAAGAAGCTAGTTGGTTGGATAGGGAATGGGCATCCCTCAGGCCAATTACTGTCGAAGATGTGTTGGTGGATCTCCCACTGTTTGCCATGTCGTTTAAACTTGGTATGCTAAAGTGTAAATTCCCTGCCAAATGTTTTAGAGATGCTTACGTTCTACTAACCCTCTTTCTCTTTTTGTTTTTATTTTCTTTTTGCGAATCATTTTTGTAGCGACTGAAAATGTCGGTGGTTGGAAAACACCGAGGGGTCAACGGGCGTGATAGTTTCAACCCTGTATCCGCAGGAGGGTTGTGCTAGGTGTGAGCAGATATGGGGCACCCTGAACGATCTAGTCAATCAGATAGGGACTTAATCAATTTCTATATAGCCTTTTGCAACATATATTTTTGAAACAGGAATGAAAATGCAAAGTAATGCTTGAAAGTAAATAAAGTAGAAAAAATAGTGCAAACCGCAACAATAAGCAAGAAACAAGGTAAAATGCAGTTAGAAAAATGCACTGCTCCAAAGCTACAAGTTTGCTCTGTCAAGGTGGGTACAGTCGTTTGTACAGCATGATGAAGTGCAAAGATCTCGAGAGTAACTAGGACGTGTGGAGAAAAATGGGTTATGCGCTTGGGCATGGACTTAGGTGCTGACAATGCGAGGATTCTACTAAGGTGGTAGAAGGGGGATGGAACAAAATGCCAGCTAAAAATGCTACTTGTTTGTAGTGTCAAATAGAAAGCTTACAATGCTTGATGTTACAATGTGTCGGGAAGAGAACTTGAGTGCCAGAGAGAGGAACAATTGAAGAATTCGGAAAATCTTCGAAACTTTTGAATGCTGCTTGTTTGAAAAAATTCCAACCCTTTGAATGCTGCTTGTCGGGGTATTTATAGGATCAAGGGCATGCGAAAGGGGAGGTTTGGATGCCATGTGCCTTGGGCCCACATTGAATTTCTTGTGCTACACATGTCATGCATTACTGTTGGACTCGCACGGCTATTATAATGTAAGCCTGCCATGCCATAACTGTGAGCCTGCCACGCCGTAATTGCTCCGTCAGCATCTGGAGACGTGTGCCAATTGTCTAATTAGGTGAAGTGCATTAATGTCGCACAACCACCGGCATACCTTGCTATGCTTTGTAGCGTAGCATGCTTGGCGTAGCATAGCACCTTGTCACGCGTTCCGCTACATGAGTGTTACATGCTTGCTACGCTACGTAGCGTAGCGACTGGCCTTAGTCGTGAAAACTTTGTCGATTTGCAAACTTTCCTTCCTGTGCTACAAGACTTACAAACTTGCTGATCCTGCCTTATGAGCTGCCTTCTATCTCTTCCACAGGATTTCTACGCCTCGCTGCACCATGTAGCTCAGTGTAGTGTAGCAGCAGACATGGTCCACCACTTCCTGACGAAAAGGAACATTGTTGAATGACATGGAGTTGAGCGAGGGAACTGGTTATATAGTCGTTGCCATGCTATGCTACGCTACGTAGCGTAGCGTAGCGTGGCACTTCATTCTATAATTGTTTCCTAAATTTTGTTATGCTACGTAGTGGGGCGTAGCATAGCGTAGCAGACTCCGTGACTTAGAAAACTTGCCAAACTGTTTCATGCATCCTGAGCACTGCTGTCAACTTTGTGCACCATTTTTGAGTAGGATTTTGATCGGGAAAACTACTTAGGTGGACAGGCGGGATGATCTGTAGAGCCTATTTACACCTAAAGTAGAAAATTTTCCGAACTGGCCAGCCTAAATTCAGAGCGTTCTCCTCCAGAAGAACTGTTGTGGTGCTGCATGAATTGCAAGGCCTGGTGAAGCGAGAATGACTTCGAATTTGTTGGGGTGTTTCATTGGACTCTCTTTGTCGACGTCTAGAGGATGGGCTCGATAGACGTTGACAAAGAATACGAAACACCACAGCAGGAAAAATGCTGAGGTTGTCACTCGATGAGTGTTGATACGTCGCTTGGCCACACTTGAGAGTGTTGCATTAGTTTTGCAGAGGTTAAGGCAAAGAGAAAAGATGATGTTTAGTAGAGTTCCTCATCGGAGTGCTCATGAGGGACTCGTTCGTGTTTTCATCTTTGGCTGGCGCTTTTCTTCAACCTCTCATAGGACAGATATTTCGTTCATAAGATGAGTTGCATTACATACGTGAAGGGTTTTGACCTACCTACAGATGCTTTCCATACTGCGAGTTGTGTTACGCACGTTATGGAATTTGTAATCTGAAGTGGCTAAGCTAGCCGAGGCACTCGCTTCACGATGCTATAGCATTTGCTGCTAACGCAAGCAGTGCCCGCAGGGTCAAAGTTCTTGCTGGCTACTAACATTATTGAAGCTATTGGGCATTGTCGCTAGTGTGCGATGTCCAAAGTAGGAAGGCCAGCAGCTGCCTTGATAGCACTAGCATGGAGGAGCTGGCCTCTAAGGCACTAGGAGTTGCTGTGGGTGCAGATGCTCTAGAATCCCTACCAAAGGCACGCATTCTCAGTTCAGCTATGGGACCAACTACCACATAGCTAAATGTCATGCAAGCCGAGGCCTTGGCAGGGGGCTGGAGAGTAACAATATTATGGCTGGGCCACAATACTGCTGGAACTCTAACTGTGGGAACTAGCCAAGGAACTACCATCAGGGCGGTGGGCCATGGCGACGGTAGGTCCGAAGGGCTAGTGTAATGTCATAAAACATCTTTGGAGGGTCAGCATGATGCCAAAGGTGGCAATGTCACGTGTGTCCTAGACTGCGTTCTCATTGCATCATGAACTGCATTCCAAAGCTACAACGTCCCACCCACACGTCAGCACCATGCATGCTCATCTAATGCGTACTTGGTGTAGATACATGCTAGGGATGTGACACGAACACGGTTTAAGGTCTTGGTAGACTGTATGCTGGTTTTAGGTCCCAGTAGACCGCTGTGCTAGTTTAAGGTCCCAGTAGACTGTATGTGCCAGTTTATTGTCATAGCGGACATGCTGTGCCATTTTTACATCATGGCGGACGGTGCTCAATGTCGCTAGTTTATCATCATTGTGGACGCTGCTAGGTGTCGCTACCAGTTTATTGTCGTAGCGGACGATGGTGGTTGCCATCGCTGCTATTGTTAAGCATCCGCTTTAGCAAGTTGATGATGGACTTATTTATAGCCTCTGCTTGCCCATTCACCTACTGATAATAGGGGGAGGAGAATGATTGCTTAATGCCTAGATTGTTGCAAAAGGTTCAGGTTTCTGTACTGCTGAACTGTGGCCCATTTTTTATCACAATAGTCATTGGAAGCCCAAATCTTGTTACGATGTTGTCTAGGATGAAATGGAAAATTTGCTGAGATGTCATTTATCTCAGGGGGATAGCTTCCACCCACTTGGTAAAGTACGTAGTGGCAGTGATAATGAAGCTATGTCCTATGGAGGATTTAGGCGTGATAGGCCCTATGAGGTCTAGTCCCCATCGTTGGAAGGACCACGTGATTTGCGTTGGGTGTAGGTTTGCAGGTGCTACGTGTATGAGATTTGGGTATCTCTGGCACATGTCGCACGTCTTGACTTTTGACAAGCAGTCACATTTCATGTGTGGTCAGCAGTACCCTAGGCATCTGATTTTTGCAGTGATAGCCCTAGGTGCTATGTGTCCATTGCAAAACCCCTCATGCACTTCATTAACTACCTTTCACGCTTGCTCGTCACTCACACATGCCAACAATATCCCATTGTAGGAGGGTTGGCACAGGGCATCATTTCCCATGAGCACGTATTGCCGAGCACGCTTACGGATTGCATCTCTCTGGGCGGATGTCAATCCACTTGGGGGTTCGCAATGCTATAAATAAGTTTTAATGTTGGCATACCACTCCTGGGTATCCACAACACTAATAGAGGCCACGTGTTCCACCTGACTGACAGGCTCTACGCATTTTGTGATCAAGGTTGGTAGGTTTTCTAGGGAATGTGATGGAATGTTTAACGCAAGCATAGCTAAGGCATCTACCATGATATTCTTGTTGCGTGGCATGTGTTGCACATCTATGGTTGCAAATTGCTTAAGCAGGATTTTTGCTAAATCGTAGTAGGGTTATAGGTGCATAGCCCTATAGGCATATACCTTAGTGATTTGATTCACGACTAGTTGTCTATCTCCCCAGATCGCCAGGTGTTGTATGCACGATGCTCGGGTAGTTAAGAGGCCTCTAAGTAGCCCTTCATATTTTGCCACATTGTTGGTGCAAGGGAACGTAAAATGATAAGCAGATGGATGCATTTCCCTAGAGGGCAATGTGATGACGAAAGTGGCGCTAGCCCCTCACACAGTTGAGGTGCTGTTGAATTGTAAAGTGGCTTTGAAATGTGAAGAGATGATGTTGACATTGCTAACGTATTCGTCCTGGAATTCGAGGTCTATGGTTGCTTGGTCGTCGACTGGCGAGGCCGTGAGTTGGGTCGATATGGCTTAACCCTTTGTTGACGATTAACTTACATAGCGTAAATTGAACTCCATGATTATTTCCTTCCATCGGGCTATCTTGCAACTTTCGTATAAGTTGTTAGTGATAGCCCGAAGTATATTGCTTTTGCAAATGATGTTGGATGTACCACGAAACAGGTAATGCCCCCACTTTTTTAGTGCGAACACTAAGGCGAGGCAATTCCTCTCCACTTCGTTCTACTTCGCCTCGTGCACTATTAGTGCATGGCTCAGATAATACACTGATATCTCAAAACTGTTGTCTTGCTTCTGACATAGCAGTGCCACTATAGATGTGTTGGAGGTGGCAAGGTAGATAAAGAAGGGTTTATTCCTTTGTGGCAGATGCACAGTCGGGAAGTGTGAGAGTTCCTTTTTTAGGTCGTTGAAGGCTTGTTGACACTAGGTTGTCCACTCAAAGTTAACCCCTTTCTTTAGAAGGTGTTGCATGGGATGTAACTTGTCGATCAACTTTGCTATGAACCTTCGAATGAATTGCACTATACCTTGAAAACCACGTAACTCTTTAAGGATTGTGGGAGGTGCCAGGTTGACGATGCCCCTGACTTTGTCAAGGTCCACCCGTATTCCGGCCTTCGATACTACGAACCCTAACATGCATTCATTTTTCACCCCAAGGACGCACTTATTAGGATTGAGGCGTAAGTCGTGCATTTGGCATCATTTGAGAACTACCCCTAGATCGTGTGGGTGATTAGCTACCTCCTTGAACTTGACTGCTATATCATCCATGTAGTCGTTTAATGTTTCTAAGATGTAGTCACTGAAAATGTAAGTCATGGTTCGCTAGTAGGTTGCTCTAGCATTCTTGAGCCCAAAGGGCATCATGGTGTAGCAGAAGGTCCCCCATGGGGTCATGAAGGTTGTTGATAGCTGATGCTCTAGGTTAATGTAGATTTGGTTGTATCTAGAGAAACCATCCATGAAGGTTAGCAAGGCATGTCTAGTTGTGGTATCAATGAGCTTATTGATGCTTGGAAGTGGGAAGTCATCCTTGATCATTCCTTTGTTCAAGTCCCAGAAGTCTATGTAGATTCGTATTCCTTCCATTTTCTTTTAAACCACAACAACATTGGACACCCACTCTAAATAGTCAACCGTGCAGATGAAACCTACTTGGTATAGGTTGGTGATTTCATCCCTCACGGCTAGTGCAATTTCTAGCTTAACTTTGCGATCCTTCTACTTGACTGCCTTCATCTATGGGTCTAGGATGATGTTGTGCTGAATCAGCCATGGATCCAGACCCGGCATGTCGCTGTACGACCATGTGAAGACATCGATGTTATCTTGCAGAATCTTGGCTACGCTTTCATGCATTTGTGTGTCTAGGAGGGAGCTGATTCTTAACGTTTTCACCTCCCCCTTTGACGTGGTGACGGGCGTCTTGACGAGAGGGTCCTCGGTTACATCCCCAGCCTCTAAGTCTAGGGCTTGGACTAGATGCTCGGGTCAGCTTGGGGATGCTTCTAAGGCTGCTACAGTGATGGTTGTGGTTGACCTATAGTCGATCATGTTGGGGTTCAATTGTCTTGCAAACTTTCTATGTGGCCCTGCTAACGTTAAGGGCGTGGAGAGGTCGCGATGGATTTCCATCTCTTGCTTGTCCTACCAACATGAGATAAAAGCCTAGTTAAGAGGCATCTATTGGCAGAGATTGTGTGTAATCAAAGTTTTCAAAGCAGTGACAAGATGCAACTTGTGAAGTGTGATGATGTAAAGATTGAAAGTTTGCTAGTTTAGGGTCATGGCGGACCGCCAAGGCACAAGAGTGTAGAACTGCTAAAGGTGTAAAACTTTTGACGCAATGTGCGAAGTTGTGAGATTGTCAATATGCAAATGCCAAACTGCTAGTTTAGTGTCATTTTCAGACTACCAAATTGTGACATGCAAACTCTTACCATCCAAAATGGTAGTATGCGAAACAGGAGACTACAGGTATGAGAAGTGCTAAACCGTCAATGCGAGGATATGAACTGCTAACATCAAAATACAAAACTGCTAGAAATTGTGACACTGCCAATGTGGAAGAGGATGGAAAAATTGCCCATGTAAGCATATGGTGTTGTTAGTTTAGCGTCATTGTGGACTACGAATGTAATAGGTTGAAACTGCTAGTTTAGGGTCTTTTCGGACAACTAGAGGTGCAACTATGCTAGGATTGCTAGTTTAAGGTCTTTTCGGACCCGTCATGTTGCGATTGCTAGGATTTCTAGTTTAAGGTCTTTTTGGACCCTTAATAAAAAAAATATGTCTTCTTTATTTTCGGTAAAGCAAGTAGTTGGCTTGAAGCGTGTCAAGGCTTTAATGCTAACAGTGCTATGATGTCGTGGCGAGCATGCTACGCTGTACGGCATGCTCCACATTAATCAGAGAGAAATAGTGACAAGTTTTCCCATCTTGTTATTACGGCCATAAATAGGGATTAAACATTAGTAATTTTACCATTCTCATCGTAAGAGCGTAGAGTCGACATCGGAGCACAAGGCTATTTCGGAGCGCGAAGCAATTGTATTAACGACTAGCAAGGCAAGTTTTTACAGCAAAGAGTGTGAATCTGCAAGCAGGACAATGGCTCCTAAGACTCATTTGGTGCTTGCAAAGGTTGAGGAGGCGAAGAGGACCCTGGGGCGCACAACACAATCCCGCGTTGCAACACGGAAGAGCAAGTCGTTGATCCAATAGGTTACTATGTTTCCTCTGCTTTCTTCACAATTCTGTTATCGTTTTTCGTTTTTTGCAGTTTTCTGCTATTTTTCTTGAATCCTATACTTGGCTACCTAAGTTTTCTGTTGTCACGTCATTTTGTCCCTTACATCACTGATGTCACCGTCTAGGTCGCGGTAGATGCATACTTGTTATGTCATAGTTGCATGTAGGATCGCTTAAATCGCCACTACCACGATTGTCATAACTGCAGGGGCTCGGGCAGTTTAGGCTTCTTGACCTTCGAATGGCGTGACGTAGAACCCTTAAGAGTGTCAAGCCATACATGTTTCGTTAAGGCATGTTGTCAATTACTATGTTGCTATGCTAAGCTTTTTGTCTTGCATGCTTTTGTTATGCTAAACTGTTGTGTTCTTGCTACGCTATGTGCAGGGAGAGGGTTATGCTACGCCATATGCATGAACTATGAGGTGTTGCCACGCTGTAAGTGTATTGCGCTTAGGCATGATACTAACACTCATTGATGGATTGCACAGGGCAGGCCTAAGGCCTAGGCTAATTATTTTGGAAATTAGGAGGGTCCTGTGCCATGTAGGTAGACCTGTGGCCAATGTTCCTCCTCCCCAGATACGTGTGGGGGAGCAGGGGGTATGGTTTAGAAAGGGGGCTGTGTTGTGCGAAATCGTGACCAGATTTTTAGACCATGGATTCACTTGGTCTTTCGTACCATCCAAGCCCAAGATCCCCCAGAAATAACTGGGGAGTCGTTTTATGTAATGACGAAGGATTGGGTGGCCCGCAACATTCGCAGCTAGGATAGTGTAGGCGAGATGCCCCCCGTCGTGGATGGTAGCGTGTCATGGGGTGAACATCTCATGGTAGAGGTTGTGGCCAGCAAGTTGAAGCAGAAGAGACATCCCCTGGCAAAGGAAACCATTCGTGTGGAGGAGGAGGGGCGAAGATTGTGGTTGAAACTACAGAGGATGCAACCCCCCATTGGCAAGTGTTTTTGTTTAGTGCTTACTTTGTTATTGCTTCTTGCATTATACCGTGCTAGGAAATGTAGCATAGCATAGCACCTTCTTTGAGCTAACTTGCTTTGAACTAATGCGAACTTGCTTCTTTGTTGGTAGAGGAAGAGGAAGAAGAAGAAGAAGAAGGAGATGAAGAGGTGTCAACCCCTAATACAGGGACGACGAATAAAGACACGGAGGCCCCAGTTTTGGAGAGAGGGGCCCCAGTTGATAAGTGGAGAGCTCCTGCGGCTAAGGCAAGGGCTCTTGTTATTAGGGAGAATCCTCCTATGGAGGAGTCTCCCTTGAATAAAAAAGATGTTTGTCTCCTCAAAGGAAAAGCACCAGCGCATGAAGAGGAGGTCCATAGGGACCTGGGAGGAACTTCTGGCCAGGTTTCCACCATCGTTTTGCATCAGCCAGAAGAGAGACCGCAACTAGGTGTTGGTAAGTTTGGTAATATGTTTGCCTTGTCTTAGTTTGTTTTGATCATTGCTAATGCGTTTGGTTATGCGATAGATGATTCTGCTGATGCTGCGGGACCTCCTCTAGTTCATGCGGGATCCTGGGCTAAAATCCCCTAAAAATTCATGTTTATGCAGTGGATTGTTGATGACATGATTAATCGCCTTTAGCAGGGGGACCTTGAAGTGAGTAAGTAGTAGTGTTATTTGCTCTCACGTTGTTATGCTAAAATTTCTTGCGTTTGCTACTTATGCTATGCTAATGCAATTGGTATGTTCTTTGTGTTATGGCAGCTTCTCGACTCAAATGGGACTCGACACGACCTTTGAAAGTCGATGTTGTGTCCACATTCCCACCAGAAGTGATCGAGGTGTCTCATCGTGCATACAATGAGGTTTGCAAATGTGCTTTGCACTCGGTGCGCTATCTGTGGGAGTACAAGTGTACCAACAAGAAGCTATGGAAATGAGCCCAAAGGGAAGAATAGAGGGAAGCTGACCTGAGGGCTGAGGTGGAGGACCTCAAGTTGAGAAATGAGTTCCTCATGGCCCACATCACTAACAACGAGGATTGGCACATAGCTGTGGTAGACCACACTAAGTTTTGGATACTTGTGCATTAGAATGTCAAGACTACCCGTGAACTGATAGAGTAGCAGATGCAGATAAACCTATTAGACCAGAAGTGTCAGGATCTAAGAGACATTAGTGCCAAGATTTACGAACGGGGGCAGACCCAAAGAAACTTTAAGCACATGTATAAATGGGAAAATGCCACCCATCGTAAGTTATATGAAGATGCTGCTATAGAGGCATTTACGTACGAAGCGTTCATAAATGCCGTTGACGCTTCTAAGGCCTACACTAGGTTTAAAGAGCAGGTTAAGGTTACGAAATCTCCTAACTGGAAGGTGGCTCTTCCCACAGGAGAGACCGCGACCGTCCCCTTTTCTTTGGGTCTACCGAGGTGAACACCCATCGAAAGGAAGAGAGCTGCTACAGCAGATGCTACACTAGGCAAGAGGCATTGGGCAGATATCATGGCAGAGGAGGTCTAGTGTTGCCTCAGGCTCAGTTTAGACTAGATACCATTTGAGATAGATACCATTTGATACCATTTGAGGAATTCTAGTGTTAGCCACCTTCTACCATGTTAATGTTTATGCTTGGTTGTAGTTTGCGTTTATTGTCCTAACTGACTACTTCTCCCCTATGACGCAGGTCCCAGGTGATGGTGCAGCACCTGTAGAGGGTGGGAATGAAGAGTCGGCAAGGGACAAAGTAGGGGAAGGTGATGCTCAAGGTAATGATGCGGGAATGGAAGGCAAAAGTGATGTGAACAAAGACAACTCATGACCACATGGAATTTTTTTTTTGAAAATTTGAAATCTTGGATTTTTTTTGCAACTTTGTGTAATGCAAACATTGAAAAACAACAGTTTTGAGTAAAGCAAGAGGATTTTGTGCTAACTTGTGTATTGCATACATGCGTTTTGTATAAAATGTTCATGCTTTGATGTGCTAGTTTTAGGCCATTTTGGGCCATTGTGTAACATGCCAAAGAGATGATGCATCAACAACTTGAGCAACGGCTAACTGGTAACTTATCCTAGTTTTAGGCCATTTCGGGCCATAGTGTAGTTTTAGGCCATTTTGGGCCATTGCACATTGCTAGTTTTAGGCCATTTTGGGCCATAGCATAGAAGCATATGAGCAATTTTTGGGCAAGAAGTAGTAAGTTTGCTATGCTAGGTGAAGCTGCTTCTTGACCCAACGTGGGTTCAATGAGACGTAAGGCCGAGATGTTCCACCAGGATCTTCGTCTACGTTGTTGCCTCCCACTTGGAAGGGAAACTCAGTCCATGTGTTTTCATTTTGGGGATCAACTTGCTGAGCCGACCCCTCTGCCGGTTAGTTAGTGTAGATTGCTACAGGCACTTCATTCTCAAAAGTTATGACTTCTAAGCTTTGTTCCATGCCTACGTTGTGAATTACTTGTGTTGCTACTTCGTCACTGTGGATCACCACTTCTTTGCCTGCGTACGGCAGGTGGATCTCCTGGTGTATGGGTGAGGAAACAGCCCTAAGTTGTGCTAACCATAATCTCCCCAAGGTCAGGTTAAACCTGAGCATTTCCTCCACCATGATGAATGTTGCGTTTGTGGAGAACTGGTCCCTTGCTACGAAGTTCATGTGAACTGTGCCCTTCACCACGACCTGCACCCCATTGAATGACCTCAGGCATGAGGTCATCGTGGGTTTCATCTAGTTGACCAAGCTTAGCCTGTCCACAATGGGGAAGGGGATGACATTCATGGTGGCCCCATCATCAACGTGTACCCTTTGGATCCAGTGTTGGCTGACCCGAATTGTGATGAAAAGGAGCGATGTAGTCACTTGACCCCTCTTGGGGCCTTCCCTAATGGTGTCATCGTGAAAGGTTAGTCAAGGTTGTTCTGATTGTGAAGGCGCAGAGGGAAGTATGACCAAGTAGATCGCTTCTTCCTCCACGGGCATGTCTTTGTTGACCAGAGTCACTGTCAACATGCGGATCAGAGCCTCGCGATGTGGGATATATGTCATGATTAGGTCGTACAAGCTCAACGTAGTTTTTTTTGTTTTAGAGCTTGTTTGAGTTGTGTGAGGGTGTCCAAGAAATCTTGGTTGTCCCCTTGTTTGACACTTTCTTCCTCTTCTATTCATCCTGGAAGATGAATTTCTTAAGGAGAGGCGACTTCAGATCTGGGTTCAGATCCTTGTTGGCAAAGTGATGCAGGCTGTGTAGTCATGTCGACCTTCGTCTTTGGTGGTGAAGGTACAGATGCGTGGGGCGAAGACGTAGGCTTGGGGGTCCCTTTGATGGTACTTCCCTTTGACGTCTCACCCACAAAGTGGACTTCTCGCCTTACGAGGTGAGAAGGCTACTCAACTGCATTGTGCAAGGTAGGGGCCATTGAAGGCGTCAGCCCCTTGATGACAAATGGAGCTAGAAGGTGTTAACGGACGAGACTGTGTGGCTTTGCTAACAAGCGATGCAAAGGTGGATGCCCATGGCGGGACTTTCAGGATGAACGACTGCTGTGAGCTTAGACCAACCACTGGTGGTGTTGGTGCACTACCCTGAGGCACACGAACCACGAATGGCTACCGAGGTGGCCTAGGATCACTGTCAATGCCGATGGCGTTGATTAAGTAACCGACATTGTTGGCGTTGAGGGGATCTATGTAGACATACATAGATTGGTTTTCAGGGTGCACTGGGTTGCTTTCGTCCAGCACCAGGTTTCCCTGGTCAATTAATCTTTGGATGTCATCCTGCATTGCTAGACAGTAATCAGTGCTGTGATCACACTGTTGGTGCTAGTCACAAAACCTATCCAGCCTGAAACACCTAACAACTGGAGGCTCATTGGGCAGGGCCAAAGAGGGGTTCTTAATGAGCTCGCAGTAGCGTTGATGTCTCGTGTTTTCTTCTTTAGACATCTGCTTATGTTGGATGTATCCTACTGCCACCAGTTTCTTTAGGAGTTTTGAAGGCTTGAGGGGCAGTGGGGTGTACTTTGAGTGGTCTTTTCCCTCAAAGTTGGATTTGGTTTGTGCAGATGTCTTAGGTGTAGGTATAGCAGGTTTTGGTATGTGGCCTTACTTGGGCACAGGGTTAGCTATGGGTATGGTCAGTTTCTTGTTGTTCTTGCTACCATTGCTGCTAGGTTTGGGCTTGGCCTTAGTTGCCACAATGGCCACTGTGGTTGTTGGAGCTTTATCCTTGTCCTTCTTTGCAAAGGTATTTTTGTAAGCGATGTAGGCTGGGTCTTTACTTACCTCGGCCTCATCTTGTATGCCCTTAGTTTGAGCAAAAGACTGACTAAGGGAGCGAGGAGCGAGATAGTACAGTTTGGACTTGATGAAGTCGTTCACTGCATCCTTAAAGATAGCTAGCAAGTGGGCCTCTGTGATGGGCTCACGGGTTTCGTTAAGGGTTACACTCCAACGTTGAATAAACTTTTGGACTGGTTCTAGCAAGTATTGCTTCACGCTCAACAACTGATCCAGCATGGTTTCTGGCTTCAATTTGTACTTGAAGCATGTCACGAACTGGGTCAGGAGTTCTTCCAAAGTTGAAATGGATGAACATGGCAACACGCGGTACCAATCTAGGGCTTTCCTGGCTAGAGACATGGCAATGACACGAATGATCGTGTGCAGCCATTGTTGCAATAGCAAAGATTCAGACCTAAAGGTGACAAGATGTGCATTAGGATCTCCCTCCCCATCATACTTCATGAAGTGTGGGAGAGACATCCCTGCGGGTAGTGTCAAAGTAGGGATTGCAGGGTTGATGGGGTTGTCCTGGTAGAAGTCTACGACTTGCACCATGTCAGACCCAGTAGCTTTGAGGTGTTTGATTTCCTTAGTGTGGGTCTAGATGAGCTGGAATGCTTGGTCTAGACTTGACGATGTTGTAGATAGTTGGGGAACTGCGGAGGCAGCTCCCACCTGTGGCATGGCGGGGGCGGCGGCATGACCCATCGGCGATACCGTCAAGACCACCCCCATGAGCAGTGCTATTTGTATTGTCCACCACCTAGTAGGTGGTGTTGTTAGGGCAGCAACTGCAGGTTGGGCTACAAGATGTACCACTTGTGTCGCCGGTAGTGTAGACCATAGCCCCGTGTTGGGTTGTACCATCTGCGAGGCCTGGTGGGTTTCCAAACAGATGTAGTGAGACATCTGCGATTCTTGCAAAATGGGCGAAGAAGCAAATGGGGTCCACCATGTGGATGGGTCGGGGCCCACCACAGTGGGTGGAAAAGATGTGAATGTAGGAATGGAGACAGAAGTTGCATACGATTGTGAAACAGGCATGATACGCGCATGTGGCAAGGTAGCCATGATTGGCATATGATGTCCTACAGGAATGGACTGCTGAACAGATTGCAAAGGGATAGTAGTTGTAAACGAAACAGGTGAAATAGGTGAAAGAGGATGTTGAAACACTGTGGGATTGGTGTGGCTACCCATAGCAGATGTAATCGCGGGTTGCGTAAGCATAGGTGTAATCACGAAGGGAGTGGTGGCAGACAACAGCTTGGCCCAGAAGAACTGGGTAGGAGGGATAGGAACGGGGTTGGTTGGACCTCCCTCATCTAATTGGGAATCGAGTTCCTCATGTCTGTCCTAAAAGGCATCCTCTTGGTTGGACGCAATCTCCTGTTGCTCCCTAAGCCTAGCCAACTAGATTAATTGGTCTAGAAGCCTTTGGTCTATTTGTGTCAAAGGTAAGGAAAAACTGGGAGTAGGAACAAACTCCTTCCCGTTGCAGTAAGTGAACTCAAAGCTACGTTTTTCCTCGAGTTCTTGTACATCCAAGGGTAGATTTTCCTGCACCTTTGCATAGAGGAAGCTGTAATGCTCGTGTTGCTGAGCCAATCCCTTAGGTCCTCGATTTTGGATTCTGAGAGATCGACGTGCCTCCAACGTCTGGTTCAGTGGTTGTTCGGCATCAATAGTGCCTTGAACCATGATGGAAACTTCAATGTTGAAGGTGTAAGTAACAGTGTTTGAAAAAGCCATTATTAAGCAAGTGGTTATGCAAAAAGCACAAAATATTATGCAAAAGACTGTGAAATAACAAGGAAATTGGAAAACAGCAAAAAAGAAGGCTTTATGTCTTTTCAAATTCCCGAGGAACTGTCGAGGTGACCGATCTGTACCACACGTGATGGGGTATAGAACGTATGCAAAACTATCGTAAGATAGCCAAGCTAACTAGCAATCAAGAAGGCTTTGCGTCTCGTAGGGTCCCTGAGGGACCGCCAAAGCGACCAATCTGTACCACCCGAGATGGGGTACAAAACACATGCAAGACTACCATAAGAAGAGCTAGTTAGCTGGCGATAGGAGGCCCTTTTTTCTTGTAGGGATCTCGAGGTACCGTTAAGGTGACTGATCTACACCACACAAAGCACAAAAAACTGCAAAAGGGTGTCACGTTTACGCTTATGTGTATCAGGGTGCAGAAGGCTCATAGAACTACCGTGACATGCAGAAAAGGCACCAAAGAGCCCTTCTTCTAGTGCAAGAAAACTATAGCAACCGAAAATGTCGATGGTTGGAAAACACCGAGGGGTCAGCGGGCATGACAGTTTCGACCCCGTATCCACAGGAGGGCCGTGCTGGGTGTGAGCAGATACGGGGTGCCCTGAATGATCTGGTCGATTAGACAAGGACTTAATCAGCGTCTATATAGCCTTTTGCAACATATATTTTTGAAACGGGAACAAAAATACAAAGTAATGCTTGAAAGTAAATAAAGCAAAAAATATAGTGCAAAATGCAACAATAAGCAGGAAACAAAGTAAAATGCAATTAGAAAAATGCACCGCTCTGAGCTACAAGTTTTCTTTGTCAAGGTGGATATATTTGGTTGCACAATGTGACGAAGTGCAGAGATGCTGAGAGTAACCAGGACGTGTGGAGCAAAACAAGTTGTGAGCTTGGGCGCAGACTTATGTGCTTACAATGTGAGGAGTCTACCAAGGTGGTAGAAGGGGGATGGAACAAAATGCCAGCTAAAAATGTTAACTGTTTGCAGTGTCAAACAGAAAGCTTACAATGCTTGATGTTACAATGTGTCAGGAAGAGAACTTGAGTGCCAGAGAGAGGAAAAGTCGAAGAATCCAAAAAATATTCGAAACTTTTGAATGTTGCTTGTTTGAAAAAATTCCAACCCTTTGAATGCTACTTGTCGGAGTATTTATAGGATCAAGGGCACGTGAAAATGATGGTTTGGACACCATGTGCCTTAGGCCCATGTTGACTTACTTGTGCTGCACATGTCATGCATGACCGTTAGACTTGCACGGCTATTATAATGTGAGCCTGCCATGCCATAACTATGAGCCTACCATGCCGTAATTGTGCTGTCAGCATCTGGAGATGTGTGCCAATGGTCCAATTAGGTGAAGTGCATTGATGTCACACAACCACCTGCATGCCTTGTTGTGCTTTGTAGTGTAGCATGCTTGGAATAGCGTAGCACCTTGTTGCATGTTCTGCTACATGAGTGTTACATGCTTGCTATGCTAGGCTATGCTACATAGTGTAGCCTAGCGTAGCGACTAGCCTTAGTCGTAAAAAAATTTTTGATTTGCAAACTTTGCTTCCTATGCTACGAGACTTGCAAACTTGATGATCCTGCCCAATGAGCTACCTTCTGTCTTTTCCACAGGATTGCTACGCCTCACTGCGCCATGTAGCTCAATGTAGCATAGCAGCAGACATGGTCCACTGCTTCCTTACTAAAAGGAACATTGTTGAAGGATTTGGAGTTGAGCGAGGGAATTGGTTATATAGTCGTTGCCATGCTATGCTATGCTATGTAGCGTAGCATAGCGTGGCACCTTGTTCTGCAATTATTTCCTAAAGTTTTCTACGCTACGTAGTGGGGCGTAGCGTAGCATAGCAGACTCCATGACTTAGAAAACTTGCCAAACTATTTCATGCATCTTGAGTGCTGCTGTCAGCTTTGCACACTATTTCTGAGAAGGCTGTCGACCAGGAAAACTACTTAGGTGGACAGGAAGGATGATCCGTAGAGCTTGTTTACACCTAAAGTAGAAAATTTTCCAAATCGGCTGGCTTGTATTCAGAGCGTTCTCCTCCTGAAGAATTGTTGTGGTGCTGCATGAATTGTAAGGCCTGGTGAAGTGAGAATGAGTTCGAATTTTTTGGAGCAAAGAAATCCGAGGAGGTGATTGTGATTACCTCCAAGCGTAATGAGACCAGCCTATTCTTTAAGTATAGGGAGGTGGAGGAAACCCAGTGTTGGCTCTATAATGGGGTCCCAACCATGCTGGTCCATAACCTTTAGGAGACTGGGCTTATGGACCTAGTTTTGGTGGTTAACCTGAGTGTCCCACCTATTGAGATGCTTTCCCTAGCTGACTCCTTCTCTAAAAAGGTAGACCGCTTCCGCACATGTGTTAATTGTGTGCACGTGGTACTTAATGTCAACGATCAATTATTCATGGATCTTTTCGGTGTCCCCTCTGATGGTCTCCCCATGGGAGAAAAATCCAAGAAAGATGCACACAATTAGGAGGACATTGAGAAGTGGCTAGGGGGTGCCAAGGACCGAAAGGGGATTTACATTGAGAAAGTCAGGCTATGGGTGGCCAAAACGGTTTACCCTATCTTCTGTGCTCGTTCCTTCCCCAAGCTGCTATCCCAAGGAAAAATCATTGGGATTGAGCAGGCTTGGATAATGATGGATGTCATGGAAGAAGGGACCCATTACAATTGGGCCAAGAATCTTTGCAGAGGCATGCAAGCTGAAATGGTCAAGCTTCACGGGAAGCTTGAATCCCATTTCAACGTGCACCATGCCTTTTTCATAGCCTACCTACAGTGTTTTGCAAAATTGTTGATAGTCCGCGATAATGGGGTTTGGGTACTACAAGATCATAGGCAGATCTTCAAACTGTGGATCTGCCAAGTCTTCTGTATCACCCGATCTCAGGACCCCCTAGAAGCTATTGGGGAGTCGTTCTCAATGATGACCAGGGATCGGGTGGCATGCAACTTTCGGGCCAAAGACAGCGTGGGCGAGGCACCCCCCCCCCCCCCCCCCCCCCCCATTACCATCGGTAGTGTGACAAGGGGTGAACGCCTCATTACAAAGATAGTGTTGACCAAGCTACAACACAAGAGGTCCTGCCCTGCCAACGAGACCCCCCATACTAATGAAGAGAGGGGAAAGAAGCTGCAATTCAAGATTTAGAGTGTAGCCTCTAATTGGTAAGTACTCACTTCTCTTTTTTTTGTTTTTATTTATTTTTTGGCTAATTCTTGCTACTCTGTGTTACGCTAGGTAGCGTAGCACAATGTAGCATATGCTTCAGGTTAATATAGTTCACTTACTGTGACTATGCTTTATCAATGGAGGAAGAAGAAGAAGAAGAGGGAGAAGAGGTGGTGGCCCCTACAACAGGGATGACCAATGAAAATGAGGAGGCCCCGTCTATAGAGGAGTAGGCCCCTATCGAAGAAGAAGGGGCCCCTGCTACAGAAGAAAGTGCCTCAACTGGTGAGGAGTAGGTCTCTGCTGATGAAGAGGAGGAGGAGGAGGAGGCCCCTATTGATGAAGAAAGGGGCTCAGCCAATGACGAAGAGGCTCCTGGCAACCAGGATGAGGACTTTGCTAACGACCCTTTCGTAGAGAGCAGCTCAGTGCCAGAGGGGCACATGAGCATCGAGGATGCTGCTACATTATTGTGTTAGTTAGAAGGAGAGGGGCTTCATTTGCATGCTAGTGAGTTTGATTACATATTTGAGAATGTGCTATCACCCCTAAGGGTTTGCTGGGTAGGAGCTTTACACTGTCATTTATGCTATTCATTAGCCCTATTATGGTTCTCTCCATTTTAACTAACATGTTTTACCATGCAGGTGATACCACTGTTGACACCTCTGGCCCATCCTTGATCTGCTTGTGACCATGGACTGAAACCCATGATAAATTTACTTTCATGGAAGGGGTGGTCAATGACATGATTGACCGTGTAAGGTAGGTCAACCCGAAAGTGGGTAGGCTAATGTGCTATGCTAGACTCTATATTGTTGTTGCATTCACTATGCCTCTGTGACTAATACATTTTTTATTACACGTGGTTGGCAGCTTCTCATCTCAAGTGGGACCCTAAGCTGGTGGTTAAAGTCAATGCTAAGCCTGCATTTCCACTAGAGGTAACTAAAGTACCTCGTCACGTATACGATGAGGCAAGCCAATGTGCCTTGTACTCGACATGATCTTTCTAGGAATGCAGGCGTGTGAACGAAGACCTTTGGAAATGGGTCCAAAGGCTTGAGAAGGAGAAGGCCAACCTGACCGCTAAGGTAGGAGATCTCCATTCCAGGAACAAATTCCTATTAGCCTGAGACACCAATGATGGCAGTTGGCGCACAGTCGTCATTGACTATGCAAGATATTGGACGGTCGTGCGGCACAACAATGAGGCCACCCGTGAGATAATAGAATAGTGCATGTAAATGGACCATTTAGCCCAGAAGAACCAAGACTAGAAAGATTATAGCACCAAGGTTTACAATGGGGGGAAGGCATAGAAAAACCATAAGCATATGTATAAGCTAGAACGTGCCACCTATCCTAAACAATACAAGGATGCCTCAATCAAGTTACATACTCACTAGGTATTCCTTGATATTATTGGCACTTCTGGAGCTTACGATAGGTTCATGCAATAGGTAATAGTGAGTGAGTCCCTCAAAAGGGAAGTGACCTTTCCTACAGGTGACACCACCATTGCTGCCTTTTCTCCTGGAACCCCAAGATGGACATCCATAGAGAAGGAGAAAGTTCCTACAAGCACTAATTTAGGTGAAAAGAATTGGGCTGACATCACGGAAGAGGAGATCTTACGATGCCTGGTGGCAGGTCTAGATTAGATACCCCCTAAAATAGTTCCAGGGCTGTCTCAAGTCATTCATCCTTCAGCGTAGCGACAATTTATTTTGTTGGACTCTTTATTGCAACTTTAGATGACTAATCCATTTTTTTATGGTGCAGGATCCAGGTGAAAACATGAGGCCTAATGAAGCAAGGAACGATGGATAGGGCGAAGGTTCATAGCGTAATAGCTAACCATTTTATTTGAATTCAAAGAATGTTACAAACATTATTAATTTATGAAAGAAAAATTGAACAAAGAAATTTATTTTGCTCATGTGTTATGTGTTGTATTCATTTTTATTTCATTTCATTCTCTTTTTATTTATGAATTGAATTCGTTAGGAATATCTCATTTTAGTTTTAGGCCATTTCAGACTGTAATGATAGTTTAAGGCCATTTTGGGCCATCGCTAATTTTAGGCCATTTTGGGCCATGTGTAGTTTTAGGCCATTTCGAGCCGTGGCTAGTTTTAGGTTATTTTAGGCCATTCATAGTTTTAGGCCATTTTGGGCCATGTGTAGTTTTAGGCCATTTTGGGCCATGTGTAGTTTTAGGCCATTTTGGGCCATGGCTAATTTTAGGCCATTTCAGGCCGTGTAGTTTTAGGCCATTTTGAGTCATGTGTAGTTTTAGGCCATTTCGGGCCATGGCTAGTTTTAGGTCATTTCGGGCCATTGCGATTTTTAGGCCATTTCGGGCCGTGGGATGATGGTAAGGGAAACTTTTGCTAGTTTTCGGCCTTAGCGGGCCGTGGCATAATGCAAACCAAGGACATGTGAACAATTTAAAGATTAAGTTAGATACTTAGCATAAATGGGTAGATGTGAAGCACATAGGGAATAAATGTATAATCGGCGTTAATTGGGTAAGGAGCAGTGGAGTTGTTACGCTACACAAGTAACAATCATTCTCATAACCGCTTTTCAACCCATCGTGGGCTTGGCGACATGTAAGGCCGAGAGGCTTTGTTGCGGTATTCTTCTACGTCATCATCTATCGCTTGAAAAGGCAACTCGGCCCACACAGTTTTATTTTCTGAGCCTGCATCTTGGGCTAGCTCTTTTGTCAAAAAATTAGTATGAACAAAAATAGGTGTCTTATTCTCAGAGGTTATGACCTCTGAACCTTGCTCCATATCTAAGTTATTTATTGCCTGGGTTGTCACTTCATCACCATGAATCACCACCTCCCTTCTTGCGTAAGGTAGATGGTTTTCCTAATGTATGGGTGAAGAGATGGCCCTGAGTTCAGCTAACCATGATCTCCCCAAGATTAGGTTAAACCCAGGCATCTCTTCCACCACGATAAAAATCACAGTTGTGGGGAATTGGTCCCCTGCCACAAAGTCAATATGGACAGTGCCTTTCACCACTACCTATACCCTGTTGAATGACTTCAGACATGACGTTATTGTGGGTTTGATTTAGTCTACCAAACCTAGTTTGTCCACTATGGGGAATGGGATGATGTTTTTAGCAGCCCTGTCATCAACTTGTACTCTTTGAATCTTATGTTGGCCGACCCGAATTGTCATGAATACGGGTGCTGTCGTCACTTGACCCTTTTCAGGATCTTCCTTAATGGACTCATCACAGAATGTTAATTGGGAAGGCTGCAATTCTTTGGACATAGAAGAAAGCATGACTGAATGGATTGCTTTCTCCTCTATCAGCATGTTCTTGTCAACTAGTATGGACGTTAACATGTGAACCAAAGCCTCGTGGTGTGTGGTGGAAGTCATTACCAGGTCATACAGGCTCAACGTTATGTTCTTTTATTTTAGAGCATATTTTACTTGAGTAAGAGTTCTTAGGAGGTCCTGTCCACCTTCCTATTATTTACCATCATTCTCCTCCTCCATTCATCCTAGAAGACGAATTTCCCAAGGAGGAGTAGTTTCGAGTTTAGGGCTAGACCCTTTCAGGTGAGGTGGCGATGATCGTGAGTGTGTAGTGATGTTAACTTTTGGTGACGAGGCATGTGTAGATACAGAGGATGAAGGAGTAGGCTTGGAAGGACCTAGGGTAGTATGTTTCGTAGTCATTTCACCTATCAAATGCTCTTTCTGTTTCCTTGAACGAGAAGTCTGTGATGCCATCTTATGTTGGTTTTGTGGGATGGGGGCAATTGAGTGGTTTGGCCCCCTAATGATGAATGGTGTTTGTGGAATTAGTGCTGGCAGTGGTGTAGTTTTGACTACAAAGGGTGTGGGGGTGGATGTCCAAGGAGTAACCTTAAGAACAAATGGTTGTTGTGGTGTCTTTGTTACTGCTATTAGTGTTTCTATGCTACGTTGAGGTACACGAACCACAAACGGCAGCTACGGTGGTTTCGGATTACTGTCTATACCAATCGTGTTGATGATGTACCCCACATCATTAACATTGAGGGGGTTCTTGTAAACATGCATGGATTGATTTTCAGGGTAGACGGGGTTGCTTTCATCCAGCACCAACTTCCCCTGATCAATCATCTGTTGAATGTCATCTTTTAAGGACATACAGTAATCCGTGTCGTGACCACAAAGTTGGTGGTAGTCACAGAACCGCTCCAACCTGAAGTTCTTAGGAACTAGAGGCTCATTGGGCATAGCCAAGGAGGGGTTCCTAAGGAGTTTGCAATACCACTGATGTTTTTTGATCACTTCCTCTAACATCCACTTATGTTGAATGTACCCTACCCCTAGCAATTTATTTAGAAGTTCTGAAGGCTTAACAGGTAGCGGGATGTACTTGGAGCAATCTTTACGCTTGAAGTTGGGTTTAGGCGGGGTGGGTGCCTTCGGTGTTGATGTGGAGGGTTGAGCAGTGTTGCTTGGGCTAGGTGTGGGTTAGTTGGTGTTGTGGCCACTTTCTTGTTATTGTTGTTATTGGGCTTGGCCTTGTTCAACACGGCGGCCATCGTGGCCATTGCATCCTTGCCCTTCTCTTTGTCCTTTTTAGTATGTGCATTTTTATATGCAACATAGGCTGGGTCCTTACTAGCTTCAGCCACATCTTGAATGCTTTTTATCTATGCAAAAGGTTGACTGAGGGAGCACGGGGCTAGGTAATATAGCTTGGATTTTATGAAGTCATTCACTTCCCCCTTGAAGATGGCCAACAAGTGAGCCTCCATGATAGGCTCATGGATCTCATTCAAGGTAGTGCTCCACCGCTGTATAAACCTCTGCACTGACTCTAGTGGGTCTTGCTTAACTCCAATTAATAGATCCAGCGTGACTTTGGGCTTCAAGTTATACTTGAAGTGGGTCATGAACTGAGTCAACAACTCCTCCAATTTTGAGATGGAGATGCGTAGAAGTGCATGGTACTAGTCTAAAGCTTTGCCTGTCAAAGACATTGCAAAGATATGAATAATGATGTGTAGCCATTGTTGCAGCAACAAAGATTCAGATCTAAATGTGACAAAATGTGCTTTAGGGTTTCCCTCCCCATTGTATTTTGTAAATTGGGGAAGCAACATCCCAAGGGGTAATGTAAGCATAGGAATCGCTAGGCTAATGGGGTCATCATGGTAGAAATCCATGATCTGCACCATATTAGAACTGGCAGCTTTGAGGCATCTAACCTTCTCAGTAAGGGTCTGGATAAGTTGAAATGCTTGATCCAGATCCGGAGCTGATGCAGATAGCTGTGGGGTTGCGAGGGTAACCATCGTTTGTGGTTTAGCGAGGGTAGCAGCTTGGCTTATAGGGGGCACCGTTGGGGTTGCCCTTGCGAAGGGTGCTACTTATGCGGTCCACCACCTAGTGGGTGGTGCTTCTAGAGTAGTGGCTGTTGATGGTGCTGTGGGGTTGGTCATTTGCATGACTGATGGGATGGGCCACAGTCCTGCACTTGGTTGCGATGCTTGCAAGACTTGGTATATTTGGTGGTAAGGGTGCTGTGACATTTGGTGGGGTTGCGAGGCAGGGAGTGAAGTGGCTGGGGTCCATCACATGGTTGGGGTTGTACCTACCGTTGATGATCGAATAGATGTAGACGACAAGATAGGGGCAGAGGCTCCAGGTAGCTATGAAGTAGAAGCGGTGTGTATGTAGGGCAACGTGGGTGTAACCAGTGCTTGGTATGAGGATGAGATGGAATGGGGGGGAAGAGTTCCTAGGTACGAAACTGAAGGAGGTGCCTGCTGATACGCTGAGGATGCGGGATGGTTGCCCATGGTGCATGAAAGTGTAGATTGAGACGGATTTGTGGTAATCACAACGGGAGCCATCGCGAAAAGGGGGTTTGACCTAAAGTCCGTGGCATAAGGGATTGTCACAGGGTAAGTTTGGCCACCCCCCTTGAACTGGGAGTCCAGATCTTCCTACCCACCCTAGAATGCTTCATTGCAATGGGATACCATGTCCCACTCCCTAGGCCTACTAACTTATAGCAGCTAATTGAAGATCCATTGATACGTCTCCGTCAGGGGGATGGCAATGTCGTGGTTAGGGACAAACTCCCTCCCATTCCAATAAAGGAACTCGAAATTACGTTTATGCTCGAGTTCTTGGCGATCTAGGGGCAAATCTGCCTGGACCTTTGCGCAGATAAAGTCGTAACGCTCTCAATCTTGTGCCAAGAACTTGGGTGACAAGTGTCAAATCCTAAGGGATTGGCATGGTGCCAACACCAAGCTAAGTGGCCACTCAGCATCCATGGTGCTTTGGGCTAAGAAAGGAGCCTCAAGGCTCGAGGTGGAAACAACAATTGTTGTCGAAATCATCTTGCATAGTGAAAAAGGGAAAATCACAAACTAGGAAACATGGAAATCAAGAGGAGATTAGAGGCTTTTTGTCTTTCCAGATTCCAAAGGAACTGTCGTCACGACCAAAGGAACCTGCCAAATATGTAGCAACTGAAAATGTCAGTGGCTGGAACACCAAGAGGTTGCCGAGCGAACAGTTTAACCCCAGATCCGTGTGAGGGCCGTGTTGGAGAAAAATAGAAGCAGGGCACCTTGAACGGTCTGGTCGATTAGACAGGGACTTAGTCGGTGTATCCAAACCTTATGTAAACATTGTTTCGAAGGTGATACATGCAAGGTGAATCAATGATCAATAAATGCGAAATGGAGAAAATAATACAACACAACGATAATATCAAAGAAATATTGGAACAAACTTGGGTAAGAAAATGCACCACCTCAAGGTCGCAGATTCGATTCTTTGCCTTATTTGAAAGGTGTACAGCAAGCTATGCAATGTCAAAGATGCACTACTTACTCAAAGGTAACTAAAATGCTCAAGAAAAATGCCAACTATGCCTTCTAAAAGCCAACTTAAAAGCCAACTATAGTAAGAAGCCAATTTTGTTTTCTAAGAAGCCAATCAAGAAGTTGACTAGCCAATGCAAAAAAAAAATCCAACAAGCCAACTGCTCTTGTTAATGTAAAAATGAAAACTCTTTGAATGAAAAGCCAACCCTTTGACAATTGTTTGTTAGGCTATTTATAGGGCCAAGAGCAGGTGAGAAATGGTTCTTAGATGCCATGTGTTCTAGACCCCACAAGATGCTAATGTGCCCATATCGTGTAGGTGTGCAATGCTAGACGTGAACTTAGCTACGCTGTGACTATACCTTCGGGACTGCATGTGCCGAGATCAGTGTGCTAACAATGCAAACGAAAATGGAGCTTACGCTTCAGGACTACGTCTTACCTATGCTTATGAGCAGGGTCAGGTATAGGAACAATGTTTTGGGAGCTAACCAAGGGGTATGCAAAATGAAGTAACATTGCTGATTCTGCCAAGGAGATGCTAGAGTGAGTGAGATTGCTATCAACAAGTTATAGAACTACCCGGAGATATCTTGATGCTTTTGTACTAGTGTTGTGTTACTCACACTAGTCGAGTACATTGGCGTAGCATAAGTGGCTACTTACTACGCTGTGCTACGCTATGCAGTGTAGCATAGTGTAGTCACTGGTCTTACTTGAAACTTGTGTTGGATTTGAAAGCATTTTCTTGAGGCTTAGTCATGCTAACAATTGCAAATTTTTTCCTTTATGTTGGGAAGCCTTTGAACTTGCTAAACTTATGTTTGAAACACCCTTGCTACTTTTTCGTTGTTGCTATGTTGCACTACGCTATGTAGCATAGCACAGCGTAGCAGTCAGCGTATCCTACTTTTTCATTTAATCTATCATTTTCTGGCAAGAAACTTTGCTCAAAGCCTGGGGCTAAACAGGGAAACCGATTTTGGAGGCCAGAGTATTTGCTGAGTGAAATTTTCTTATTAGGATCACTTGGCAAGTCAGGCCTTTCTACTCTACCTTTTCTACGTTGTGCATACTACATAGTGTAGCACCTTGTGTTGATTAAATTTTGATTTGTTTTGCAATCATTTCGTTAATTCGCACTTGAACGCTTGAGCAACTGTCTTTTGAGGCTTGCTATGCTACATAGTGTAGCAAACTTCTTTACTAGAAAACTTGCCAAACTACTTTGCTTATCCCAAACACCTTCAGCAACTCCCAGCATAGTTTCTTAGTAGACTGTCAGCTAGGTAAATTGTCTAGGTAGGCAGGTCAGAGAGTCCATCGAGCCTGTCAGCTCTAGAGATAGAAAACTTGCCAAACTGGACAATTTAACCTCAATGCCTACATTTTCCTACTGAACTATCATGATGCTACACTCGTGAAAGTTCTTGCCTAAATTCCAAGACCCTATTGAGGTATGAGGGTCCTGAAATTTTATGGTGTTTCAATATTGAGTAAGATGTCTCATGCAAGATCTCTTGGGAATGACAACTTAACCTAGAAGGAGACATCTTGGCCTAGAGGATATGTCTTCAAAAAATAGTAGATGTCCTTCCTAAGAGTTGGATGGACATAGATACATCTTGTTGAGGTCAAAGATAACCCAAACAACCAAGGAAACTTCTAAAAACACTTGTGCCAATTTTGAAAATAATCAAAGCAAGATGGAAAAGGATGGAAACAACTAAGGAGAAGGTGAGAAGACTTGGGAAACATCTAAAGAAGCTCAAAATGAGCTGAGGCAAGGTTTCTAAGTTTCTTGTCTTTAAATTTTCCATTAACATTGATGTAATTCATCATTCTTGCTATAGAGACACATCACATAAACCAAGATCAAGAGAAAGAGCTCTTGAGGATAGAAGAGCTTGTGAGAGGAAATTGAGTGAGAGGTAAGGGAGATCACTTGAGAGAGGTTGAGAGAATCCCTTATAAGTGTCTTGTCTTGAGCTTTTTCTCCATGATGAGAAATTAAGGATTAAGAGGGGGCAAGTGTGACCTCTAAGATCCTTGGAAGAGTTGTGAATTGAGATTGGCTCTTCATCTTTGATGTATTATCTTTATATTTTGATATTTTTTTTAATATAATGGAGATTTTCTTCATTTCATTATCTTTTTTTTTCTAAGCTAGATCTACTTAGAAGTTGTGAATTAGGTCCTACTAGGATCTATTGAAGTGTCATCCCTACACCATACCTTCCACATTAGTTATGTTAAAATTTACCACATGCACCCTAGACAATGCATCTACTACCACATTAGCTTTTCCATTGTTGTGCTTGAGTATAAAAGTAAGCTCCTGTAATTATGCCACCCACTTCATGTATTTGGTACTTAACTTTTTTTTAATGGATAAATTAAAGTTCTTTATGGTCTATCATCAAAGTAAACTGCTTGGACAATAAGTAATGCCTCCAAGGCTTAATTTCTTGAAAAATAGTATACAATTCCTTCTCATATATGCTATATTTCTGCCTTAAAACATTCATCTTCTCTGAAAAGAAAGTAACATGTCTACTATCATATAAAAGAACTCCTCTAATAGCAAGTTCACTTGCATCTATCTCCACCTGAAAGAACTTTTGAAAATATGGTATTGCAAGTTCTAGCTTACTAGTTATTTTTTCCTTTAACAAGTTAAAGCTTCATTAGGTCTCATCACTTCACCTGAAATCTTGATTCTTGTTAACCAAAACAAACATAGGCCATGAAATATCACTGAAAGTTTTGATAGACTACATGTAAAAACCTACTAAACTAAGAAATGATCATAGCTCCCCAACATTTTTAGGAGTTGGCCAATCTTTAAGAGCCTTTACCTCGGTAGCTTCCATCTTAATTTAATTTCTAGAAATCACATGTCCCAAATATATGATCTCCCTATTGAAGAAATGATTCTTCTTCACATTGATCACCAAATGTACCTCTTCCAACACCTTAAGTAATCTAAGTGATCTGTCATGTTTGAGATGTACATTAAAATGTCATCAAAGAAGATAAAACAATAGTTACCAATCAAATCTTTGAGAACACCATGCATTAATCTCATGAATATGGTAGGAGCATTTGTAAGCCAAAATGGTATCATCAGCCACTCAAATAAATCATTTGAAAGCTTGAAAGCTATCTTCCATTCATTACCAAGCCTAATTCAAATTTGATGGTAATCATTATGTAAATCAATTTTGTTAAAGATCACTGCATTAATAAGGACATTAAGGATATCATTCATCCTTGGAATAAAAGACCTATAGCTCACTATTATCTTCTTCACAGTCCTTGAGTCAATGCATATTTAAAATTTATCACTATCCTTCTTTAGCACAAGCACTGTTGAAACTACACAAAGAAAATTGACTCCCTCATGAAGTCATTTGCAAGTAACTCCTTTACTTGTCATTGCATTTAAACCCTATAATTTGTTGTCATCCAATATGCCCTCTTGTTTGGAATGGTAGCACCACCAAGATTAAAATCAATTTCTTCTTAAACATTTCTCATTGGTGGTAATCCATTCAATTCTCCTTTGAACACCTTAGTAAATTGCTCCTTCAAGCCTAGCATACTTGTTGGAAGATCTAATTGCATATCATGATTAAAAGCAAAAATTGATACAACCACAAAATTAAAATGAAATTTATCATGTTTCTTAATGTATTTCTTCTCCTCAAAATGAAAGTTTCTCAATTTCTAGAGCATTAGGATTGCTTTTCTGAAGAGCTTGGCTTAATATCTCATCCACCTCCATGATTTGTACATCCTTGTCCTTGGATGCCTTGTGAAGTGGACATTCTTATTGCTTGTGTCCCCACTCTTCATGTTTGAAGCACTAAATCTTGGATGAGTTGTGGTCTTGATCCTTACTTCTTTTACCTTGTTCCTTCTTGGCTTTACCCTTCTCATCATCCTTTTCATGATTCTTATCATAGTTAACCTCATTGTCTTTAGATTTTGACGTAGATCCCTTCTTTGATTTGGAACCCTTATTCTTTTCTTTTGAAGTTTTTTTGCTCTTATTTCTAAATTTACTAAGTTCGTTCTTTGCCTTGAGTGCCAAATAATAAGCCCCATTAAGGGTTTGAGGCTCATAAAATGATAACTCTTGTTGGTAAGCCATCTTAATACCTCCTAGAAAGATTGAAGCCTATTCATAATCCTCTCAGTTTACCTTAGCATGATGGAATAGATCACAAAATTTAATGTAAAATTTATTAATATATTTTTCTCCCTATTTAAAACTTTTAGTTTTGTAATTATCTCTTGTCTCTACCAAGATTGCTTAAAGTTTCATTGCAACTTGTATTTTATCAAGGATCGATCCCTAATAGGTTGACCATTTTTCCTCTCATAACTTTGGGATTCTTTTTTCCACAAAGTTAAGGTCATACTTTCTAATCTAGATTCTATAATTGATACCTATGATTGATTTGGTACATCTTCTAACTTAAAATGCTTATGAAGAGACTTTAATTGATTTAGTTCCATATATGGAAGTCTTGTAGCATTTCTGGATGCTCTAGCCAATCTTGCATCATCTTCATTGTTAAAATTGCTATGAGAAGAAGTGGACATTGAAAATGAAACTCTTGGAGCTCTAGCATGAATATCTAGATATTCTTTCCTTGGAACTTAAGTCTAATGGATTCTCACACTTTCATAGCTAGAAGTTTCTTCCTCATCAGATCTCCTTCCATTAAGCTAAGAAACTTCTTCATCATTATTCAAATGAGATTGCACATCATCACCATGTGGCTGAATATGGTTGGGACCTATATTTTAATCTACCTTGGAATTGATCTTATCCAATGAATCAATCATTAGCTGAAAGGTAGAGTTCATGCTCTCTATATCTTGATTTAGGGCTTGAATGATTTTCTTCTTAGGGGTCATTTGAAACAAATATAAATATACACAATGAAATTACAACAACAACAAATCCTATCACTTTAATACCAATCGCTAGAGTAGGGTCATTCTAGTTTGCTTTATCCCTTCAAACATACTAAATCTAGAAACAAAAAAAAATGCCACATAATTCCATTACAAGAAAAACTAGAAAACCTAGTTATCTTCAATTAAATCGAGAATATTACAATTATCATGAAATCACAACCTAGATCATATTCAATCCTCATACAATTAACATACAATGATTGACTTCAATATAAAGTTTAATCAATCTAGATCTCTATAGATAGATCTAAGATCAAACACATACATAAAGAGTTATGGCCAAGATCACACATACTTGACCACAGAGATACACATCCTCTCCTACAATCTTTCTCTCCCAACTCTCTCTATATTTTTTTCTTATCTTCATCTATATTGAACTAGCAACCTAACCTCTATATTTATCCTAAGCATACTCAACTAGTAAGATTCATTATCAATAGATTCATAAGGAAACTCAAAGCTTAGGATTTGATGTTTCGATACTTTACCCTGCTAACATTCTCCGTAGAAACTTTCTAGGGTATAGGCATAAGGTGTAAGGATAAGCCTACAACATAAATGCTTCAAAATTGCAAAGGGATATGTATTAAAATATCATCCTAAAGGCAATTTATCATTCTAAATTGAACTTAGGTCATTTAAAAAGTCATCATGTCATTTAAAACTTTGCTATGTTTATGGCCAAAACAAGTGCTTTTGCAAGAGCCCCTACTTAACCTTAACTAGTAACCACCCTTCAAAGAAATCCAAACCATAACAAAATTTAAAACTAGAGTCATATGTTTGGGCAACACAGGAACAATAATCCACATAGGATCACCTTACATTGGCTATTAAATATTTTTCATGCACAAACTATTGATGTCAACCTCACCCATGCTAAGCATGAGGCCATGATTAATAGTTTTGATTAAAAAAATGTGAACCAACTCACATACAAATTTGACTAAAATTGATAATTCCAAAGAAAAAAAATATAAAGGAATTTAGTTTTGATTAAACATCTACCTCTACTGCAACTGCAACAACCATATGGAAAAAATTGTAGCATTAAAAGATGACCAAAAAATTTCAACTCTAACTCCACCCTTAGTATTCAACAATACCATTATTAAGGACAATTTTAGTTTAGTATTGAATTAATTCTTATTAGAGAAAATTATCATGGTGAAATAATTTCTAAAAGAGAGACACTTTTATCATCATAGATTATTGTATCTTTTCATTGTCTTAGGTAGAGCTAGTGTAATACAAAATTGTCATTGGAAAATCATTTGAAGACTCAATGTGTTGACCGATATTTAAATTAATTCTTCCCATTCTCCATCATTATTTTATGTTTTTGGTTGTCGTTATTTGTTATCATGGTTCATTTTACTCTTTTGGTTTCTTGAAACTACATTTAAGAATATCCATCACACATGCAAAGGCATGCTTGAATGTGGTGGCAATCATGACAAGCATAGGTGGCAAACGTTTTGTGGTGTTGTAGGGTTGTTACCTTGGTGGTGGTCGATGCATGGAGGATGTGGGCATTTGCATGTTGAATGGTAGTTATTGTAGAAAGTGATGGGCATTATCGAAGTGCCCATAACAAACGTGCAGTGGATGTGGCAAAGATGTGATGGGCAATGGCTATAAAGTAAAATGATTAGGCTCCCAAGGAAAAATAAAGGGCACGTTCAACAAGGACATAGCTATAGATAGTAGTAAGCTCTCTCTCTCTCTCTCTCTTAGAAAGAAACACCAGGGGAGGTGGAAACTAGGGTTCCATCATTCCTAGTGCAAACATCGACAATGGTAGTGAGCTTGGATGGGCGGCGTCAACTCCAACAGCGACATAGGAAGCTTCCTGGGAAATGCATGGCTATTGACACCTGGTGGTAGCACAAGTGGCAATAGAGGCCAAAGAGTGACAACGTTTTGAAAATGGGAACGACCTCTCTCTCTCTCCACTAGTGGCAGCAATATACAAGAATGGCTAAGAAACTAGCAGGCGGCAGTTTATTCCTTCTTCTTTTATGCTACAGTAGGCAACCTTCTATCTCTCTTTTTACAATGTGCATGTGGTAGCTAACACTAGCTACCTCTTTCCTCCCTCTTGGTCCACATGATACATAGGAGAGCTCCTGAGGTAGTGGTGGTGATTGTGATAGCGACGACGATGTACATGTAGTGGGCAGTTGATGGGTACATCTGACTATTTCTCTCTCTCCCCCTTTTCAGTGGCAGTCAAAGTCTTCCTACTTGGTAGTGGGCACCATCAGTAGCAATGGATCAGTAGCACCAGCAAGTACAAGGGAAATTTTAATTCTTTTACTACTTATTGTATGCTTAAATTCTAGACAATCATTCAATTTAAATCCCTAATTTTCAATTTTTACTATTTTAAAATGTCACATAAGCCTCTATAGTTGAGACTATTCTTGGGTTTCTATACCCATATGGGAGGCACCCTAGCCAATAGTCTCCTCAAATAAGTTTTCTTTCTCAGTGTTGGTGCATCCAAATTTTATGCATCAACACCTTTTTGGTGCTAGGAGGGTGAATTTTATTTCCCACTCCTATTTCAAAACTTGTTTTTTTTGTTGTTGAACTTTTCCACTAAAAATATCTATTTTCATCCCTTGTTTTGAAAAATATTTTTGTTTTATTTTTTGAGAATTTTTGAGTCCTTCTATTTTGATCTCAAAAGTTTGTTTCCTAAAATTTTTTTTGAGTCTCATCACCCATTTCTAATCTTTTCTAAAAACCCTCATTTTCTAGTCCTATTTTTAAATTTATGTTTTGGCAATCCTTACCTAAGTCCTGACTTTGGTGAGGTGGTTTTATTCAACTATTCAATTTTAAATTTATTTTTCTAAAATTTTTTATTTTACTATTTTCCTTTTAAATTTTCTCATTTATTTTTCTTTAAAAATATATTTTTAAAAAAATAGCATATTTTAGTGTTTTTTTCTTTGTCAAAAAAATTATTATTGCAATATTTTTATTCCTTTTACTTAATTATATAGCTTTGTTTTAACATTTATATTCTGTAATTTTTCATTTTATGAGTGAACTTACCTTTGCCCCTAACCTACTTGCTACCTACTACTTTACATTAAGGAAATGATGAGCTTCACATTTTCCAAGTTTTATTCCTAGGAGAACTTGGACTAGGATGGCAGTCAATCAACCCCCAACTCCCTTGGTGAGTAATCCCTTTAACTTTACTAACTACCATGATGATGGGACATGATATCGCATGGGCTGCGATATCGCATTCCCCGCGATATCGTGTCTTCCCCTACGATATCGCGTACGCGATATCGCAGTGCATCATCAAATCTATAAATAAGAGGCAGCTCTCCCTTGCTTCTTAGTTTAGGCCTAGACCATAGTGAAACTCTAGTAGTTTTACCTCTCCAGAGATAGAATAATTTCCATGTGCCCGCAATAGGAGCTCCAAAGTGAACGGATCTTTATTCAAGTAAATATTGTACCTGAACACAAGTTTGTGTACAAAAATAAAGATGAACTATTGGATAAACCTTGCAGTGCATGGAATAGGCTAAATAGGACTTTATTTATTGTTATTTATTATTAATGTTTGAATGCTTTATTAGTTCATTAAATCTCTCTCAACCCTTCTCTCCTTGTTAAGTGCATTCACTATGACCACTTCGAGCACGTGCGTTACGCTTGGTAATCCCAGCAACGAATAGCGTTTGGTAATCCCAAAAGGTTGCATTGGTTCAGGGTGTGAACGATAAGTGGGAACAGATACTGATGCTAGGTTAATTAAGGCTTAGTTAGTTAGTTAAAGTTAGTTAATTAGTCTCTTCTCCCTTCACCTCATTAGCATAGGAGATAAAATAGAAAAGATATAAAAATAATATACCTTAGACTTACTTAACCATACAACCGTGACAAATACAAGTAAGTTGGGGAAGACAACAAATGATTAACCTTAAGTGTTCCATGAGGTGTGTAGGCACTTATTCTGTGGAGTTCGACCAGATCGCGCTTGTAACGCTCATATTCTTATGGTTGAGTGTAGGGGTACCTCGCCACTCATCATTAGCGCTGTTGCCAAGGACAAAGTTGTTTGTGTGCTAAGTAGAACATACGAAATCATCCACATCGTTGGGAAGCTTAAACGAACCCTTAGGGTTAATCAGATGAAATTTTATATAACGGTTTATAAGCACACCGAATAAGACACAATGTCTTCTTCTTGGAACAAGAGCACTTCACTGCCTAGGGATCACACTAGAGACAGTCGGCGGCACCAAACACATAACCAAAAACCACCAGTTCCTCAGTAGTATCAAGTGGTATATACTCATCATGATGAGTATATACCCAATTTTACCTTTATCCTCCATCGGGATGAACAACTGTGTTGGAGAGACTTTGAAGGTAATATAGTGTTACCTCCAAATCGGGCAGTCCCTAACATGATTCTTCGTGCTCTTGCACAGATAGGCATGATGGAATTGTACATTGAATACATTGTAGAAGATTATGACATAAGGGATTACCATCCCACAACAGTGCAACATCTAAGGAACTTGAGAAAGGAGAGCCACCATACATTGTTGAAGGGCAAAGGGGTCCTGCACGTCCTAAGAAAAATTGGAGATGGTGAACCAATTATAACTGGTTCTCCATAAAATGATATTCCCCCTCCTAACAATAGTGAGGAGGTGGGGTATCAGAACCTATGCTCCATGATACAAAATTTTGGTTTTGATCCCCATGAACACTAAGTGTTCATTGAGGGAACAAAAACACATGACAAGGACGGGCATTCGGATCGTCATCACAATCAGGGCCATAGTCACCGAAGAGAAGGTAAGAAACATCGTCATGGCAATGATTCCCCTTCTTCTTCCCCTTCATCACATCATTCACCCTCTCCTTCCATATTAGGACGTAGTCATAAGGAGTACAACGGTGAGGATAAGGGTAAGCAAAATGAGAGACCTCAACGAGAGAGTCGAGAGTGAGGATGAGGGAATTCAAGAGAGTCAAGGCATGAAAGAAGGGAAAGTAGAGAACCACGTAGGCATCATAGACGTCATGAGAGAGATGATCATGACAAACCCCTACTAGCAACCTAGAGTATGTTAGATATTACATAGGTAGTTAGAATACCTACAAGGCACCAAAAAGACAGTCGAATCAAGAGACTAGAGATGAATAATATCCCACAATTCAAAGGGGGATACAATGATAATCCACAGAATCACTTACAGGCATTCCATGATGCCTGCACCTTGCAGAATATCAAAAATGAGTGGCAGAAGTTAAAGTTATTTCCTAGGACACTCATAAAAGAAGCAAAGAGTTGGTACTAGTCCTTAGAATTGGAAACCATTAGGAGGTGGAGTACGATGTTAGAATTTTTTAACGATAAATACCAAACGTACTCCAGAGTGTCCAACTTGTGTAAGTAGATCCAAGGATGGAAGCAGGGTAATCATGAACCCTTGGATGCTGCCATGGGCCGATATTATGCATTTCTACATCATTTCCCAGGCCATGGTTACGCGCATCGAGATCAACTATGCCACCTCGTAGATGGGCTAAGACATGAAACTAGGAGAACCCTTGGGACATATGCCCAAGGGAGATTATTAGAACTTAGGTCCCATGAAATTCATCAATTTTTGGAGCAAGTAGCTAAAAAAGAAGGGGAGCTACAAAAAATAGAAAGCACAGAAGAGTATAACCGTGATCCTTCCCTCCGAAAGAAGGGAGTAAGATTCTGTGAGGAAGTGGATGCGTCACCACTTGAAGAGTTGGTGAATAGAAAAACCTTACCACTTCAAAAGTTAACAACTGAAGTATCAGCTAAGGTAGATCAAATGTCGAACCCCTTAGATAGTAGATTTGAAATTGTTTTGAAAATTGTAGAGGAGTCTAAGGAACGAAGTAGTGACCATGATAAGAAAAAGAGGAGAGATTCAGGCCATGCACGTGACAAGGGTAAAGAAAAAATGACTATTGCCAATGAGGTTGTGGATTCAGATATAGACAATGATGGTGGATGTAAGATCTACCAATATGACCATCCTAAGGAATGTTGTCCAATAATCTCACATCTATAAGAGTCTAGGATGTATGCACTCAATCCAAGACTTAATAGATAGTAAGCACCCCATCAGTTACCTTATCCCCAAGGTAACCCAAGGAAATTCCACCAACCATTAACATATTATCCAATTGGAACTCCACCACAACCTATTAGGAAACACCAGTAGTGGCAACACCCATAGTCATGGGGGATGCCACTGCCTAGGCAACAATACCCTTACCGGCAACCAGACCCATATGGCTACTATGTGCAGTAGCCAATTTCTCCAAGTGACTCTATGGGTCATGCAACCCCACAACGTCACTACCAAGTTTGGGAGTATTTTAGGACTCCTTATCCTCTAGGAGACACACCATATGCATACCATCCTCCTAATCCATCCGCCACTCTTACATCGGTAGTTCCACTACCACCCGCTCCAATAATGCAAGGGGAACTCCCCACTCAACCGCAGCAACGTAATGCTACGAGAGCTGTAAACCTTCAACTCGCTGCTAGTTCTAACAACCACATGAAGAAAAGACCTTTCTTCAGGACCAAAGGCCCAAACAAGCCCTCACAACCACAAGCGGTTAAGTCTATGACCACTCCTCCAACAAATAAGGCTTCAGAGCTCCCTCCAAACCAACAACAGGGTTCAACGCATACGGTTATGTTAACACATACCATTACTAACTAGATTAAGGTAGGCCACCTTCCCAAGAAATTATTTGATACTGAAAGCCCCCTAATCTACCTCCAAGTCACTGGGAATGAACCTCATAAGGCTCTTCTTGACTCAGGTTCCAGAGTCAACTTAATATCACTAGAAATGTATAAAGCCTGGAACCTGCCTCCACTCAAGAAGAGCAATATTCAACTAGAGCTGGCTGACCAGTCCATCACTATTCCCTTGGGATTGGTGAAGGACATCATTACCACTATGTGTGGCTGGTCATACCCAGCTAATTTCCTTGTGATAGAAGTCAACAATAACAAAGGGGACTTCCCAGTTATAATGGGAAGGGAATGGCTAAGTACAATAGATGCATGCCTAGGAATCTGCGATCTTTCCTTGGAAATATCTAAGGTAAACATTTATGAAAAGATCAAGAAGAAGAAAGTTCCATACATCACATACAATGACTCAGAGGGTGATGACATGGAGGAATCCTCAGCATCTCCTACATGCAACTGGTGTGCATAAGAGAATCATATACAAAAGTGCCTGTATGAAGCAACCACTCAACAAGAGAACACCCAGTGGTCGATAGCTGATCAAGAGAGTAGCCCACCAACATGCATGGAATGAACTGGGGGAACAACCTGCACCCACAGCGAAAGCATAGATACATTGGAATATGAGTGTCGCCAACTTCCACCCCTTAACCTGAAAACATTAATCGGGAGAAGTTGGAAACTTCTAAAAAATTCAAATAGGTGCTCGCTATTTCAGATCTCTCCCTTTCCATTCAATCATGGGGGAGATGGCCACCTATGCTAATCATTTGAGGCCCTTAGTTCTTTTAAGTTTTTGTTTTACACATTTTTTTTTTACAAATTTCTTTAACTTTTCTTATTTTTGTTTTACAACATCATTCATACTTTTCCATTTCTTGTGTGTGTTATCCATCTTGTAAGTTTGTCACCCAATAATTGTTCTTAATGATGGTATGAACTATTTTCTATTGATTACTAATGTTTGGTTTTTACCTTTAAGTTACGATGTTAATACTAAGATATGGTTCTTTTGAAATGACAGGAAATGAGTCCACTTCATCCATACATCCACAAATTTCTATGATCTCTCTTAGCTTGGAAATGTACAGTCCCTTTCTCAATAATAAAAACTATAAATGAATCGGTAACTGGGAATTTCTCAAACTAAGGAAGGACTCAAGGATTGAAAAGGGTGTGACTTCAAGGGAACTTGATGCATTTGTGTTGGCCATTCTCTTAGGTGCTTGGATGTTTTCTTCTTGAGTTTTCCTTCACATTCTAACATTGCTCCATTATCGGGAAGTTGAGCTAATAAAAATAACAAAGTCTTTGCATGGTGTGGTTCTCATGTATAAACACAACAACAACAAAAAAAGAAGAGTGAGAATTCAAAGCACATCCCTTAGACAAAATAATCATTTGGGCTATAAGCACTAGTTATGGAACTAAAATAAAAATTTTCCCTCTAACTAAGGCCCTTCTCGCTTCCCATTCTCTCCTCCTTAGTTTCGTCGAAATGGTGGTGGCTCTTTGGTGAAGGCATTCTTGTTACTTCAAGGGGATGGATTGGCCGAATGCATTAATGTGAAGTCACTGGATGTGGTTTGTTGAGGCTGGACTTGGAATGGGATCTGCTAAGTCACATTAACCATGAAATACACAAGGGGCTATACACCACCTTGTTCTTGGGATTCCATTCCATTCTCTTCCCTCTATCCTTCTTTCTCCATTTACCACCTCATTGTCGGTTGCATCAGTAGTCTATATTTTCGTGGATGCATTATTTTCTTTTTGGTAAATTCTTGTGGTTAAGACTTTAACTCTTGCTCCAAATGACATTCCTAGAGCCTATGGACTCTTTGAATGTGGGTTTGTTAGGGCATTAAAGGCATGAGCTTGATTTGGAGAGGACCCACTGGCATTCCTATTTAGTACACCAGTTAAATTCTTTCCCTTAACATTTTTGCAATCCACTCTATTTTGTTCATTTCCATCTTGACATCCATTTCATCGACGTTATAGTTGTCTCTTTTTCTCCATCTTTCTTGTTCTTTTTCTTTCTCCATTCTATCACTACCAGAGGTTCTCTCTTAGTCATGGGGGTTCGGACCCAAATTTTTTCAATTTTCTCCTAACCCCTACACCTTTGGTAATCACCACTATTATATCTCCAAACCCGTATCAGCCATAACAAAACTCAGCCAATGAACCTTTCACCGAAACAAGGTATCAATTGCATTATGATTCATTTACCTTGCTAATAAAAGACTGTGAATGGCAATCATACAACAACGAATTGGATCTAGAGGGAACACTTGGAATGGATCGATGCTGAAATAGCTATGCAAGGAGCAAGATCGATGGCGCGCTTATGGATAAACAATGAAAGGCGTAATTTTGGCTTTGGTAGCAGCAAAAATTCTTTCTCTCTCTTTCTTTCTTTCTTTCTCAGCTATCAAATAAGGCCTGATGTCAAATGTATAAGGTGTTCACTCTTGTTGTCATGAACACCAGTTTTGTCTTGTTCTGTAATGATGATCCATTCACATGTTATCCCATTCACCATTAGTTCCATTTGAGTCAGTAATCCCATACCATCCCAATATTTTGTAAGGAACTCAAGGACGATTTTTTATTAAGTCATGGGGGTATGATGGGACGTGATATCGCATGGGCCGCGATATCGTGTCTTCCACTGCGATATCACGTACACGATATCGTAGTGCGTTGTCAAATCTATAAATAAGAGGTGGCTCTCCATTGTTTCTCAGTTTAGGCCTAGACCGTAGTGAAACTCTAGTAGTTTTACCTCTCCATAGATATAATAATTTCCATGTGCCCACAGTAGGAGCTCCAAAGTGAACAAATCTTTATTCAAGCAAATATTGTACCTAAACACAAGTTTGTGTACAAAAATAAAGATGAACTGTTGGATAAACCTTGCAGTGCATGGAATAGGCTAAATAGGACTTTATTTATTGTGATTTATTATTAATGTTTGAATGCTTTATTAGTTCATTAAATCTCTCTCAACCCTTCTCTCCTAGTTAAGTGCATTCAGTACGACTACTTCGAGCACATGTGTTACGCTTGGTAATCCCAGCAACAAATAGTGTTTGGTAATCCCAAAAGGTTGCATTGGTTCAAGGTGTGAATGGTAAGTGGGAACGGATACTAATGCTAGGTTAATTAAGGCTTAGTTAGTTAGTTAAAGTTAGTTAATTAGTCTCTTCACCCTTCACCCCCTTAGCATTGGAGATAAAACAAAAAAGATATAAAAATTATATACCTCAGACTTACTTAACCATACAATTGTGAAAAATACAAGTAAGTCTAGGAAGACAACGAATGATTAACCTTAAGTGTTCCATGAGGCGTGTAGGCACTTAGTCTGCGGAGTTCGACCAAATCGGGCATGTAACGCTCGTATTCGTATGGCTAAGTGTAGGGGTACCTCACCACTCATCACATGACATCCCAAAATCCCTCTAAAACATAAACCTATTATTCGATCCCACAACCCCTACTAGTGATGCCAACCAACACATACAATGTTTTGAAATCTTACTAGGGATCCACAACATTGTTCAAAATGACATAGCATGTAGGGTCTTTGTGAAGACTTTTAGGAGCAAGGCCACCTAATGGTTTTTGATGCTCCCTGATGCCTCCATCGACTCATGGCAGGAGTTCAAAAATAAGTTCCTAATTCATTTTGACAAGTTCACTAGCCCGGCATAGCATCAATTAGTTTTACAAGCTTAAGGAAAATACCTAGAGAAAATGTTCGAGACTACAACTCAATATTTCTCCATCAACTTGCCTATGTGCCAAGTGAGATGCATCACAACCTGGTGGTATCCTCAACTTTTACTTGTTCACCATTGATTCATTCCTTGCCTATGTCATCAAGTTTGATCCCAATATAATAGAAATATAGCAAGTGATGGCTAAAGGCATCGAGTTAGAACAAATTACCCTTATGAATAGCATTCAAACCCAATTTGGGATGATGAGCATTAGCAACCTCATACAACCTAGTTCTCTACCTTTACCAACTTTCTCAATAGCTAATACCATGTTCCAAACTCCCACCCCCTTTCAAATAACTCAACCTATAGATAGTTGTTTTCAAGGTCCCACATCTTCTTCATTCCTACCATCTAACACTGGTTTGAATGATAACCAATTGAAGGCCTTAATCCAATCAATCATAAACCCAAATGGAATATCCAACCCTGCTAGACCTACAACTCAAACTGAAAATTAGATGACCCAAACATTAACTTCATTGCAAAAAATTTCAAATGAAGTAGTTGAACTAAAGTGGAACAACAACAAGGGTCCTATACAACCAAAAAGGCCAAGTACATTAGTCAATGATGAGTATTGTCGCCTTCATAACATGAGGCAACATTCTAAGAGGATTCGTCCTCAATTCTTGGCATTATATGATGACAATGCCCAGAGTCAACAAAACAGGAAACCCCTTGTTATGGTCCTTAATGTACCTCATGAAACAGAAAATGAAGAGATTTTCTCATTAGAACAAGTTATGGTAAGCAACCCCAACCTACATAACACTTGCTACCATAAACTTAGTGACATTGTGAGCACCACACAGCCACAAACTAGGAATAATCATTATATGCCCCCAAACAGAAGAGTGCCTAGTCAAAACAATACAAACAAACACATGGAGCATCTCAAGTAAATGCCCCATAACAGTCAAACTCCCCTTCTCTTCCTAGAAGAGCTCCACCTCAACAAAAAGCTAAAGACATACATAAGACTTATGATCTAGTTGAGGATTTAAAAAGAGTCAAAGCCAACATTTCAATGTATGATCTCTTACACTTTAATGAAATGAAAGATGTGATCCAAAGGATAGTTCATGCACCTAAAACTAAAAAAGAAAAATCTCCAATCCCTAAAAGGCAAGTTCATTTTACAGAAAATTCCTAACACACTATCAATACAAAATGCAAATAATTCCATGTCAAGGAAGAAAGAGCAACCTCCTTTCCTAACCACTTTGATTATTTTAGTAAAGAACATTCATAATTATTTGATGGATTCTAAAGCAACTATAAGTGTCATGCCACTCGAGGTATGTAAAGCCTTAGGAGCACGGATGCTACCACAACCGAAAAGTGTGACACAACTTGATGGATCTAACATACCTATAGTAGGATCATTAACAGGAGTGAATGTGAAACTTCGACAATACCCTATATTTACATGTTATACAGATATCTTAGTAGTTGACATGTCACCCACTTATGGTGTGCTCTTATTTAGGAATTTTGGAGCCAAGTTTGGGGGCTTCTTTAGGTCAATTTCTTAGACCTATTAATCCCTATCAAAGGAAAATTTGAATACACAATTTTTCTTAGACCTATTAATCCCTATCAAAGGAAAATTTGAATACACAATTATACCTTGAGAACCCTTTTATAAGCATGTTGAAAAGACTTTTGATTAGCAAAATCAATCTTTGCATAACCAAAACACTAATCTTTACATTGAAGTTATTGAGGTTGAGCATGGTGAACATGTTATAAATGATCATGTGAGTGAAATTACAAAAATAAATCCTATCTTTCATACAGATTCCACCCAACCCTATCAAACTTCTAAAAAAGGTGAAGAAATCTATGAAGACACCTTGCCTTATCATCAACACTTAGCCCCCAAACTTTCCCCAAACATGTGGTGGTAGAGCAGATAGCGGCAGCCTCTCTCCTCTCCCCTGGGCATCACACGTCAAAGATCTCTCCACGATAGGCGACCTCCTTGCGCCGATGTCTCTCTCTCTATGTAGCAGTAGGCAGCAAGTGTGTGCACCAAGTGGCGGCACAGGATCCAGCCTCTTCTCTCTCTCCCTCTTCCAACAGCTACGAACAATGTCACCACCAGCAACGTGTGTGCGATGGATGGGTGGCATGAGCAATCAATAGTATCTGAACCAAGGAAAAATTTAAGTTTTGTAGTTACCTATTGTTTCCAGACATTTAATTAAATTCTAAATAAAATTCTCTTACTGTTTTAAAAAGGTTACATAGCCCTCTCCAAGTAAAACTATTCCCATTCCCAGAGGAAATAAGAAAAAACCCATCATAGAAAGCACAACAAAAGTAGAAGAAGGTGGTCATGTAAGGTAAGTTTGGTTTTCTAAAAAGATATTAAACTGGCATAGCATAGCAGAACACAAAAACGACAGAAGAGAGCAGAGTAGCAGCAGCGAGATCCAGAAGATTTAAGTCTCACGTTGGAGCGTGACGTTCCCAGATCAGGCACAGCACAACTCGCTTTTTGGCTGATTCCACGCACGCCATCATCTGCAGCCGACTTGCTTGTTTGCTTCGTTGTTGTTGTCTGCTTCTTCTTTTTCTACTCTATTTGTTCTCAAAGGAATTATCGCTCATATTTCACAGGCAATGGCAATAGCCATAGCATCAGTGGTGTTGTTGCTAGTTGTGGGTTTAATTTTGCAGAGTCTGGTTGTTATAACTCTTGAATTGTATTTTAATTTTACTAGGTTTGGCACTTCAAATGGATCATGGCTTCTATTGACTGTATGTAGTGCTCATCTCCATTCAACTCGTATCTTTCCTAGTGTGATCTGCGACGCTGCAATCTCTTCCACAAACTAATCCCAATTGCGCTACACTGAATGAAGTAGAGCAGAATTGGCAACCTTCATCAATGATGCTGCTGGAATCCACAGCATGGGTTGCTACACTTTCAACGCCGTGTGACCGGTTGCAGGAATGAATGATTGATTGATTGAGCTACTGAATCAATTCCGCACAAAAATATCACATGAAATCGAATCTCGGCAGTGCAGAAGCCACTGAAACAGATTGCAAATACTTGCTCGACTACTTGTTTTGAAGTTTATATCAATGCTTGACCACTGAGATGCACGAACATCAGCATTGCGGCCATTACTATTCTCCCAACACAGAGATTTCGCTGAGGGTCGCAGCGGTAGTCGAGGAACTTATGCACCCTAACCTTCTGAGCACCAAGAGCATCGTGCACCCTAACCTCTCTTAGGAGTTTCGGCAAATGGCAACCGTAAAAAGTCCATCCGTTGACGGTAAATTTTGGAATCCATTAATTGACGGGGAAATTTTGAAAGTCTATCAACTGATGGGAAAATTTGAAAAGTCTACCAATTAATGAAAAAATTTGGAAACTTGTGAGGTGACAAAAATTTGATTTTTGAAAATTGATGTCCAAGTTGGCAAAATTTAAATATCTATACATGGTCAAACTTGACCAACAAGTCAAATTGATGGTTGATAAAAATTCCCTAATTAAGCACACTCATCTTTAAGTACTACTAGAATGGATGACCTCTTAAGAAGTTTTGAAATTCACAACTCATATTTTTTAATTCATGAAGTTAAATTTACCCTACAAAGCTTCAAAACTTAGTTTGTAATCCTTGCCCCAAAACTACACCTCAAAATCCTTGAAGGCTTAATTACAAGATCTTTGCAAAATTACAAGATTTGAATGCTAATGTCTTGTGTCTATAAGAAGTCCTACTATAGGAATTTCTATATCAATTCCAATCTAATTTTAAAAAATAAAATACAAAGGTATTTATAAGTAAAAAGGTTATTTTGGAAGTTCTTCTTTCAAGCCATACAAATTAGCCTATTGCAAGAACTACAACATGGATGGTTATATGTTCTTCTACAAAAAATCCAAGTTCAAATTAGTAAAAAGATTCAAATGGAGATTAGAGAACATGATCTTCAAAATTTTAAAACTTTAAGCCATGGGAAATAAAGAACAATCAAGATTTCAAAGAAGTCAAATAACCTTAGCATTAGTACTGAAAATACAGTCATTAGGGAGATATGTGTGTGGTCAATATACATTTAATCACCAAACCAACATGTCCAAATGTTAGACTTTGTTAAGCCATCTACTTGGTTAATCAAATTAAGGAAATCATATCAATCTCGACCCAATACTATTCATCCTTTATAAATACTTAAATGCAAAAAATTGAAAGTAGTCTTCATCAATTCTTAAATATGAAAGAATAAAAGAACTATTAAAAGAGAAATTATATTTGAAAAAAAAAATGTTTCTATCAATTCATCATAGCATTCATGTGGCCAATGCATACTCTATCTATTTTGAATCCTTGGTAGACAAGCTGAATCCTAGAATTTGAGAACAAATAATGCTAACGGACATTATTCATCAAGAACCACAATTCACCAACTATACAACCATGACTACTAAAAACAAATCAACACTCCTCTTAATCAAGACCCTGGACTATATTTGGTATAACACCCAATCCTTCCAAATTACCAAGCTATAGAGTTAATTCCTAAAGAAGAAGATAAGGATTATGATCAAGCCCTACCATCTTGAACAAGGCCATGTGACCATGTAGTTCTCATGATAGAATTACAAAAATGTTCCTTAACTATTGAGGTTGATGAAAATCATGAAGTTTTTAAACTAATGTTTATGTTTGTTTTATTTTTATTTATTAATTAAATTTATACTTTCAAATTAGGTAAGTAAAATATTTTAGAAAATACAAGTGGAAAAAAGAATTTTTCTTACCTTCACTTGAGTAACCAATGTGACCTTGGTTAGAACTAGTGATTAGTGGTTAGTAGACCTTTAATTCACCTCTTATCATTACCTATATATGAAGGTAAGTATTAATAAAATAAGATTTGATTCCCAAATAATCTTCTCACTTATATCTTATTTATAGAATAAGTGAGAGAACATTAGGATATTCAACCTTATTTTGATAGGACAAATCAAAGCGTTGGTGCATTGGAGCATGAAGGGAGTACTAGAGCTAGAGAAAGATTATTAATATAGACTCATTCAAGGATAAATGAAAGGTAAGGGGCATAGATTGCATGTTCCCATTTCCAAATGAAATCATTTCATAACAAAGATTATGCATGATGAGTGGCGAGGTACCCCTACACTCAACCATATGAATATGAACATTTCACGTGTGATCTGGTCGAACTCCAAGGACTAAGTGCTTACGTGCCTTAATGGAACACTTAAGGTTAATCATTCGTTGTCTTCCCAAACTTACTTGTATTGTCACGGTTGTATGGTTAAGTAAGCTTGAGGTATATAATTTTTATAACTTTTATCTTTTTAGTGTCTTATGCTAATAGGGTAAGGTGAAGAGAACTAAGTGACTAACTTTCATTAACTATTCACTAACTAAGTTTAATTGTTCCTAACACTAATATCCATTCCCACTTGCTGCACACATCCTAAACCAATGCAACAATTCTGAGATTACCAAACACTAATCATTACTGGGTTACCAAGTGTTACACACATGCTCAAAGCGGTCGTACTGAGTGCACTTAACTAGGAGAGTCAAAGGTTGAGAGAGATTAATTAACTAAGATAGCATTTAAACATTTGACAATAATTAATTACTATTTAGCTTAGTCCATATGCTGCAAGGTTTATCGTAAATTTCATCTTTATTGTCGTACACAAATATGTGCTTAGGTACAATTTGCTCAAATAAAGATCCGTTCACTTTAAAACTCCTACCGCGGGCACATGTTAATTATTCTAACTCTGGAATGGTAAAACTGCAAGAGTTTAGCTAAGGGTCTAAATCTAACTGCCTAAAACAAGGGAAGTTGCCTCTTATTTATAGAAAATAATATGGGACGTGATATCACATACGCGATATTGCGGCTCATCATACCCCCATGACTAAATGAAAACTCATCCTCGAGTTCCTTACAAAATATTGGGAAGGTATGGGATTATTGACTTACATAACACTAATGGTGAATGGGGTGACATGTGAATGGATCATCATTACAATACATGACAATATTAGTGTTCATGACTATAGGAATGAACACTATACATAATTGACATCCAGCCTTATTTGGCAGCTAAGAGAGAAGAGAGAGAGAGAGAGAGAAAAGAAGAAGATGTGCTGCTGCCGATGCCAAAATTGTGTCTTCCGTTGTCCATCCATAATCGCGCCATTGATCTTGTTCCTTGCATGAATGTTCCAGCACCAGTCCATCCTAAGTGTTTTCTCTAGCACCAGTCCATTGTTGTATGATTGCCATTTGCACACACAACACAATCTCATATTAGCAAGGATAAATAAATCACAATGCAGTTGATACCTTACCTCGGTGTAAGGTCCATTGGCTAAGCTGTGATATGGCTAATACGGATTCTGGAGATATAACACTAGTGACTACCGAAGGTGTAAGGTGTAGAGGTTAGGAGAAAATTGAAAAAATTGGACCAGGATCCCCATGACTAAGAGTGATCCTTCAGTAGCAATAGAATGGAAAAATATAAGGAATAAGAAAGATGAAGAAAAAAAGATAACATCAACACCGATAAAATGGATGTGAGAGGTGGAAACAAACAAAATAAATGTTGATTGTCGAAATGTTTAAGGGAAAGAAGTTAACTGATGCACCAAATAGGAATGCCAGTGGGTCCTCCCCAAAGCAAGCTCATTCCCCTAATGCCCTGACAATCCCACGTTCAAAGAGTCCGTAGGCTCTAGAAATGTCCTTTGGAAGCAAGAGTTAAAGTCCTAACCACAATAATTTACCAAAAAGAAAACAATATATCAACCAAAATATAGACTATTGATACAACAGGCAATGAGGTGGAAAAATGGAGAAAGAATAATGAGGAGAAGAGAATGGAATAGAGTCCCAAGAACAAGGTGGTGTACCGCCCCTTATGTATTTATGGTTAATGTGACTTAGTAGATCTCATTCCAAATCTAGCCTCAAACAATCCACATTCGATGACTTCGCATTAATACACTTGGCCAAACCATCCACTTGAAGTAGCAAGAATGCTTCCGCCAAAGAGTCACCACCATTTCGAAGAAATGAGAAAAGGAAAAGTAGGAAGCGAGAGAGGGCCTTAGTTATAGGGAACATATTTTCTTAGTTCCATAACTAGTGCTTGTAGCCCATAGGGTTATTTT
>MNCI01025409.1:945330-969226 GCA_015680685.1 Gnetum montanum
CTTCCTAATAATGGAGAAACATTGGAATGGTAAGGAAAATCCAAGAAGAAGACATTCAAGCACCCAAGAGAATGGCTAGCACAAATGCATCAAATCCCCTTCAAGTCACACCCTTTTCAATCCTTGAGTTCTTCCGTAGTTTGAGAAATTTCCAGTCACCAATTCATTGATAGTTCTATTATTTAAAGAAAGGGATTGTACAGTTCCAAGCTAAGAGAGACCATATAAATTCATGGATGAATGGATGACGTGGACTCATTACCTGTTATATCAAAAGAACCATACCTTAGTATCGACATTATAACTCAAAGGTAAAAACCAAACATTAGCAATCAATGGAATACAGTTCATACCACCATCAAGAGCACTTATTAGGTGATGAACCTAACAAAATAAACAAACACACAAAGAAATGAAAGAGTATAAACAATGTTGTAAAACAAAAAACAAAAAAAGTTAAAGAAATTTGTAAAACAAAAACTTAAAAAGGAACTGAGGGTCTCAAATGATTAGCAGAGGTGGCCATCTCCCCCATGATTGAGTTGGAAGGGGGAGATTTGAAATAATGAGTGGGGTCATTCCTTCTCAAAGGTATTATGGGAACTGGCTGTTCTAAGTTCATGGAAGAGTTTGGTCTGTTGCACATTGACTAGCAATCTCTTATCAGGGCTCTCAAGTTTTTATATGGTCATGACCCCGGAACGAAAGGTTGTATGAATAATGTAAGGTCCTTCCCACAGTGTTTGAAATTTTGTGCATTGTGGCACATGTGTGGGGTTCCAGTAGAGAACCTTATCTCCTGGTTGATACTTAACCTTTTGAATTCTTAAGTTATGACGTTGCTTGTTGTATGCCTTGTGCAACTCATTTGATGATAGGGTAGCTAATCGGTTTTCATCTAGCATGTTTAAAGTTTCCAACCTTTGTTTGTGTGCTAGATCAAGATTGAGATGGAGGTCACAAGCCATGGATAGTATATGGAGCTCAGTTTGAATCAAAAGCTTTGGAATTTTTCCATACACTAACTCATAGGGAGAGTAGCCTATAGGGAGTTTCCAAGTGGAGCGGTATGCCCAAAGAGCATCATTCAGTTTAGTGCTTCAATCTCTCCTATACTTGCTAATTGTCCTTGTCAATATTTTTGTGATCTCCCTGTTAGTGACCTTAGCTATTCCATTAGCTTGGGAGTGATAAGGTGTAGTCAATTTATGTTTAACCCCTAAGCGTTGCATTAACTTCTGAAAATTTGCACCTAGGAAGTGTGTTCCATTATCCGAGATAAGTGCACGTGGCACACCAAACCTATTTATGATTTGTTGTTGCACAAATTGTGCAGCTGAAGATAATGTGCAGTCTGTAACAATAGCTACTTCAACCCATTTCGTTAGATAGTCTACAAAAATAATGACATAAGCTTTTCCATTGGACATTGGTGTAATGGGCCACATAAATTTTATTCCCCAAATGTCGAAGGGTTCTAAAGGTTGAATCCATTGTTGCGGACCCTCCATTCTAGTAGTCGTACCCCCATCACATTGGCAGCACTCACAAGATTGGAAAAATTGATGGGCATCCCAAAATAATGTTGGCCAGTAATATCCTACAAGCAAGATCTTAATAGTTGTTCGTCTCCCCACATAGTGACCCCCACAAGGGCCCTCATGAGCATCTTGGAGAACTCTTAGTTGATCCACCTTGGGCACGCACCATCGAACCAAGCCATCAGGACATACTTTGTAAAGTTGTCTATTGATCTCCATGAAGTACTTGGCTCTGTGAATAAACTGTTGTTTCTTCCTAAAGTCCAGTTCCTGTGGTGTTTGTTGGCTAAGGAGATAGGTGAGAATGCTACTATACCAGTTTGCTTCCGTGGGTTGGTTGTTCACTACACCGGCGAAGAGGGCCTCATCGAGAAAATGATCAGACATTACATATTCATCCTCTTTGCTGTCCCAGCACAATCGGGATAAATGATTTGCAACTATGTTCTCAGTGCCTTTTCGATCAATCATCGTTAGATCAAACTCCTGTAGAATTACCAACCATCATATAATACAAGGGCTAACCATTGGCTTGTTCATGAGGAACCAGAATGCACTATGATCCATATGGATGAACACTTTGTAACCTAACACATAGTGTCTAAACTTATCCAATGTAAACATTACAACCATTAATTATTTTTTTGTAGTTGTGTAGTTAAGTTGTGCACCGACGATACTCCTACTTGCATAGTGGATGTAGTAAGGATGTTTTTGGTCATCTAATTGTGTAAGTACGGCTCCTAAGGCATAATTGGACGCGTCAATCATTATATGGAATGGTCTGGACTAGTCAAGAGCATGTAGAATGGGAGTTTCCACAAGCTTTTTTTTTAGATCTTGGAATGCTCATTCACATTCCCTGGTCCATTCGAATGGTGTGTCCTTCTTTGTTAGCTCTACCAATGGTTTGGCAATCTTGGAGAAGTTCTCAATGAATCTCCTATAATAGCCGATGTTTCCAAGGAATGACCGAATGTCTTTGACAATTTTTGGTTGGCGGGTGATTCCTTGGATGACCCTAAATTTATCTGGGTCTACCTCTATTCCTGAATGTAAAACCTTATACCCAAGTACTATGCCTTCTTGGACCATTAAATGGCTTTTCTGCCAATTGAGCCTTAAGTTGGTTTCTACTCATCTTTTTAGCATTTGCTCTAATTGGTCCAAGGCTTGGTAAAAACTTGTTCCATAAGTGGAGAAGTCATCCATAAAGACTTCCACTCTATTTCCTATCTGCTATTGGAATATGCTTAGAACTAAGCATTGAAACATGGCAGGAACATTGCACAAGCCAAATGGCATTTGTTTATATGCAAATGTTCCACAAGGACTCATGAACATTGTCTTGGCTTGATATTCTAGGGCTATCCATATTTGGTTGTATCCACTATAGCCATCTATAAAACTAAAATAGCGATGCCTTGTTATGGTGTCTAAGACTTGGTTAATGAATGGCAATGAAAAGTGATCCTTAAATGTTGCCATGTTCAGCAGCCTAAAATCTATACACCCTCCATTTACCTTCCTTTTTACCCATGATCACCAAAGGGCTAACCCATTCGCTATCAGCAATGGGATATATGAACCCAGCCTTAAGAAGTTATTCTATTTCTTCCTTTACTATTTGCTTCAATTTTGGGTTCAATCGCCTCTACGATTGTTTCCGAGGTTTCATGGAGGGGTCAGTGTAAATCCTATGCTGACATATCCTAGGATCTATTCCAGTTTATTCGGGATATGACCAAGCAAAGGATTTTTACCATTTGTTTATCACTTTCGATAGTCTTTCTTTTTGTTTGGGAACAAGTCTTGCATTGATGATCACTGGTTTTCCATTTTTGAGGGTCATATATTCTAGACTGATGGGCAATGGTTTCAAATCTAGGGGCTCTTATTTAAATCTCTTAGGAATTTCCAACTTTCCCTAGTTGATGTTTTCAAGGTTAAGGCTTGGAAGTTGGCAACAAACTTGCTCTAGTGTATCTATGCTTTCAATGTAAGCACTAGTTATTCCCTTAGTTAGTTCCATGCATGTTAGTGAGTTTCTCTCTTGATTAGCCATTAGCCACTGGGTGTCTTCTTGTCGTGTGGATGTTGTATACAGGAACTTTTGTATATTAATATCTTGTGCACACTGATTGCATGTAGGCAATGCTAAACTTTGTATAACCCATAATCTCTGCATGCAATTGTACCTTGTGTCACTGTATGTGATGCATGGAACTTTCTTCTTCTCAATATTTCCAAAAGTATTCTTCTTGGATATTTCCAAGGAAAGATCGTAGATCCCTAGGCATGCATCTATAGTACTTATCCATGCTCTTCCCATTATTATTGGGAAGTCCCCTTTACCATTGTTTACTTGTATCACTAAGAAATTAGCTGGATACAACCACCTACACACAGTGGTAACGATGTCCTCCACCAATACCAAAGGAACAGTGATGGACTGGTTGGCCAGCTCTAGGCAAATATTATTCTTCCTTAATGGAGGCAGGTTTTAGGCTTTGTACATTTCTTATGATATTAAGTTGACTCCAAAACTTGAGTTCAGAAGAGCTTTACATGGTTCATTCCAAGTGACTTGGAGATAAATTAGGGGGCTTCCAAGATTAGAGAATTTCTTAGGAAGGTGGCCCACCTTAATCCAGTCAGTAACGGCATGTGTTAACATAACCGTATGTGTTGAACTCGATGTTTGGTTTGAAGGGGACCTTGAAGCCTTATTTGATAGGAAGGTGTTCAGATGTTCAACCACTTGTGGTTGTGAGGGCTTGGTTGGATTGTTGGTTTTGAAGAAAGGTCTTTTCTTCATAAGGTTGTCAGAACCAACTACTGGTTGAGGATTCATAGCCCTTGTGACATTGCGTTGCTGCAGTTGAGTAGGGAGTTCCCCTTGCATTACTGGAGCAGGTGGTAATGGAGCTATTGGTGTGAGAGGTGCAGATGGATTTGGAGGATGGTATGTCTATTGGTTATCTCCCCTAAGAGAAGGAGTCCTGTAATACTCCTAAGCTTGGTAGTGACGTTGTGATGTCACGTGACCAACAGAGTCATGTGGAGAGATTGGTTACTGCACATAGTATCCATATGGATCTTATTGCCAGTAGGGGTATTGTTGCCTTGGTGGTGGCATCCCCCATGACTGTGGGTATTGCCACTGTTGATGTTGCTCAATAGGTTGTGGTGGAGTTCCACTTGGATAATATGTTGAAGGTTGGTGGAACTGACTTGGGTTACCTTGGGGATAAGGTAACTTTCGGGGTGCTTATCGTTTATTAACTCATGGGTTGAGTGCGTACACCCCAGACTCTTGTAGATGTGAGATCACTGGGTAACATCCCTTAGGATGGTCGTATTGGCATATCTCAAATCCACCATCATTGTCTATGTCTAAATCCACAACCTCTTCGTTGATGCCCATTTTTCCCTTACCCTTGTTATGTGCATTATCTACATCACTCTTTTTCTTTTTGTCATGGTCACTACCTCGCTCCCTAGATTCCTCTATAATTTTAAGGATATTTTTAAATCTACTATCCAGGGAGTCCCACATTTGGTCTACCTTTGCCAATACTTTTGTTGTTAACTTTTGGAGTGGAAAACTTTTCTTATTCACCATCTCTTCAAGTGGTGACTCTTCTTCCTCCTCACAGAATCTCACTCCCCTTTTTCGAAGGGAAGGATCTCGGTTGTACTCTTCCGTACTTTCTCTCTTACGTAGCTCCCCTTCTTCAGTAGCTAATTGCTCTAGAAATCTATAAACTTGATGAGACCTAAGATTTAATAATCTTCCTTGGGCATACATTCCAAGGGTTCTCCTTGTTTCATGCCTAAGTCCATCTATCAGATGGTGTAGTTGATCCCTATGCGAATAACCATGGCCAGGGCAACGATGTAGTAGTGCGTAATAGTGGTCCATGGTAGCATCCAAGGGTTCATGATTTTCTTGCTTCCATTCTTGGATTTTCTTTCATAGGTTAGACACTCGGGAGTACATTTGGTACTTATCATTATACAGTTCTAACAGTGTACTCCACCTCTGAATGGATTCTGGTTCTAAGGACCAGTACTAGCTTTCAGCTTCTTTTACTAGTGTCCTTGGGAACAACTTCAATTTTTGCCATTCATTTTCTATGTTCTGCAAGGCACATGCATCGTGGAATGCTTGTAAATAATTTTGAGGATCAGTGTTGTATCCCCCTCAAACTATGGGATGTTATTCATGTCTAACCTCTTGATCCTACTATCTTTTTGGTGCCTTGTGGGAACTCTTATGGCCTCTGTTATGTCCAGCATGCTTCAGGTTGCGAGTAGCGGTTCTTCGTGCTCACCTCGTTCATAGCGTCTATGGTGTCTATGTAGTTCTCTACTCTCCCTTCTTCCATGCCTTGATTCCTTAGAGTTCCCTAGTCCTCGTTCTCGACTATCTCATTGATGTTTTTCACTCTGTTTACCTTTGTCCTCACGGTTGGATTCTTTATGATTGTGTCTGGACACTAAAGGAGAGGGTGAATCTGACAATGAAGGTGAAGAAGAAGGATAACCATCACCATGATGGTGTTTTCTACCTTCTCTTCTGTGGTCTCGGCCACGATCGTGATCACTATCAAAACGTCTTCCCTTATCGTGTGGTTGTGTTCCTTCCTTGAACACTTCGTATTCATGGGTATCAGAACCAAGGTTGTGAATCATGGAGTGTAGGTTCTGATACATCACCTCCTAACCATCATTAGGAGGAGGAACATCATTTGGTCGGGAACCTGTTGAAGCAGGTTCACCACCCTCAATTTTGCTCAAGACATGCAGAGCGTTATGGGACCATTTACCCTTCAAGGATGTATGATATCTCTCCTGTTGCAAGTCCCTTTGACGTTGCGCTTCTGTGGGATGGTAGTCACTTGTGTCATGATTGCATGCAACATATTCTACGTACAAAAATGACATGCCTATTCGTGAGAGAGCACGAAGGAGCATGTTGGAAACTGATCAATTTGGAGGCAACACAATGTTACCTTCCAAGTCTCTCCAACACAATTGTTCATCTTGATGGAAATAAAGGTAAATTCAGGTACATACTCATAGTGATGAGTATTTACTACCCGAAATTGTTGAGGGACTGGTGGATCTTGGTTATACATGTTATGCCACCAACTTTCTCTTGTGTTAGTCCTAGGTGGTGAAGTGCTCTTGTGCAAAGAAGAAGACATTTTCATCTTGTTTGGTGTGCAATTTACCATTGTCTTATCTTTTCTTGATTAACCCTAAGGGTTCATTCTAGCATCCCAACAATATGAATGATTTCCTATGTTCTACGTAGCGCACAAACAACTAAGTCCCCAACAACGGTGCCAATGATGAATGGTGAGGTACCCCTACACTCAACCATACGAATATGAGCATTTCACGTGTGATCCGGTCGAACTCCAAGGACTAAGTGCTTACGCACCTTAATGGAACACTTAAGGTTAATCAATCACTATCTTCCCAAACTTACTTGTATTGTCATGGTTGTATGGTTAAGTAAGCTTGAGGTATATGATTTTTATAACTTTTATCTTTTAAGTGTCTTACGCTAATAGGGTAAGGTGAAGGGAACTAAGTGACTAACTTTCATTAACTATTCACTAACTAAGTTTAATCGTTTCTAACACTAGTATCCGTTCCCACTTGCTGCACACATCCTAAACCAATGCAACGCTACTAGGATTACCAAACGCTAATCGTTACTAGGTTACCAAGCACTACACACATGCTTGAAGCAGTCGTACTGAGTGCACTTAACTAGGAGAGTCAAAGGTTAAGAGAGATTAATTAACTAAGAAAGAATTTAAACATTTGACAATAATTAATTACTATTTAGCATAGTCCACATGCTGCAAGTTTTATTGTAAAGTTCGTCTTTATTTCCATACACAAATGTGTGCTCAAGTACAATTTGTTCGAATAAAGATCCGTTCACTTTAAGACTCCTACTGCGGGCACATGGTAATTATTCTAAATCTGGAATGGTAAAACTACAAGATTTTATCTAAGGGTCTAAATCTAACTACCTAAAACAAGGAAAGCCACCTCTTATTTATAGAAAATAAAATAGGACACGATATCACGGATGTGATATCATAGCTCATCAATGCATTTTCGTAACTAATGATGTAATAAGACCCAAAAACATAAGTTGTAATAAGATTCAAAAGAACACATTGTAATAATGAGTATGGCATGTGAGTTGATCTTTGGGGGTTTGACCTAAGTTATACCCATAAATTAAAGGTCATGCCAACATGAAGTTGTGGAGCCATCAATGGTGAGTAATAGGTGCTAGATGAAGTGGAATAGAAATTTGATAGGCCATCACGTCTCACCAATTACAAGCCTATTATCACAACAATTTCCATTACCATATAATAGTAAGCATTAGAAGTGTTGCACTTATTTTGGAAGCTCCTAGATAGAAATATTGATTAATTGATATAGTATAATTAAGATGAATCACTTGTGTTATTTAGATAAGAAGTATTCTTAACAAGCTCAAAAGAAAATATTATGAATCTACATTGAATTTTGGCTCATAGTTAAATTTCCCCTAGATATAAGTACACAAAATAAGAAGCCCTAAATGAAGAATGAAGCTTACAAATTGAACTATTTGAAAAAAAATGCTTAAAAGGAGTTAGCTTATTTTAGCTATGGTTTTGAAAATGATTCTTGATAATGAAAATATCAAGAACTTTAATAGCTCAAAAGTTGTTTAGAAATTAAACATATGAGCTTGTTGGTCAAGTTTCAAGGATTGACATAAATAGCCAAATTTTCAGCCAAATCCAATTTTATAAGATACCTTAATATAGTATTGGACAATTAAGCACATCTTAATTATCCTCAAGAAAAGGGTTTGAGAGGGTATAATATGATTTTCAATATTATTTCTTCTTATTAAATTTTATTAGCAAGGTTTGGAATTAACAAAAATTGATTTCTAGAGCTAAAGAAATTAGTTCTAGCTTGTAACAAGATCAACATTAATATAAACACATAATCTTAGGAAAGTCAAATTACTTACTTAAAAATTTACTAGTAAAAGCTCATAGAACTGAGAATTTGGAGGAGTGATATTAGTTTCATAGAAGAAAGCTAATATCATTTAGCTATGTCAGCTCATGAAGTTGGAACTATTCATAGAACCAAAAATTATTTGTACAAAAATATTAAAAATGAGTTATGCGCACTACGTCAGCTTTATCAGATTTATGGAGTGAAATGAGATTTTATAGCCAAAGGCTCAACTAGCTCTATATGCTAGATCACCTTGTAGAATTAGGAAGGACTAGTAGAACCATAAAATGGTTCTACAAGATGATTCTTCAAGTGAGCTTTAAAATAATTCCATAATCCACATCAACTCATGGTTGGTGAGTTCGTAGAATTAAGGAAAGTATGTAGAACCAAAAATTTGTTCTACAAAGATCTTCTAAATTATTTCTACCATGTCATCTAGCTAGAGGTCAAAAAGTGGCTTCATATTATTTCAATATTTAATAAATTCTATAGATAAAACCCATGTGCCACAAACTAGGTAAGGAAAGCATATTTTAAAGAGCTAGTATCTTAAGAGATTAAAGAATTGATTCATAGAAGCTTTCATTGTCAACCATGTAAGATTCAAGAAGGTGAGCTTTGTAGAATCCAAATTTAGTTTTACAGATAAGCTTCTAAATGGTTCTATGAGCCACATTAACTCTTGGTCCAAGATAAGCTTATGGAATCAAAATTTGGTTATACTAAATTGGTTTTACAAGCTAGGTCAAAGTTCTTAAAAAGCATAAAGTGCTCATTTTTGGCGATATCATATCAGCTTTGGAAGATGAGTGAACTTGTAGAATCAAAATTTGGTTTAAAAGCAAGCTCATTTTTAGTTCTACCACATCAACACTAGCCAAAAATAAGTTTGTAGAATTGAAATTTAGCTCTAGAAATAAGAGTAAAATTGGTTCTACTAGCCATGTTGGAACCAAAAATAGCTTTACATCAAAAATAAATATATTAGACCTGTAAGAAGTTATGAATTCAATTTGTGCACATGCTTATTACACCTTTTAAACTAGCTCAACATATTAAAGATCAAACATGGGAAGTTTAAGAAGCTAAAAAATATAACACAACTCATAGAACCAAAAAATCAATTCTACAAAGAGGCTTTAAAATGGCTCTTCCATGTTAGCTTTTATATAATGCGAGCTCGTAATTTAGTTTTATGAGCTAGCATCAAAATGATTCTATGAGCTACATCAACTTTTGTATAGTGTAAGTTTGTAGAACCAAAATTTGGTTTCATGAGTGAGCCTCAAAATGGTTTTACGACCCACATCAGCACCAAAGGTATAAATCTTATTGCGCACATGGTTAATTATAGTTTTAATCTAGCTTAGCTAAGATTAATGAAAGAAAGATCTTTAAGGATTCAAAGAAAACTCAAAAGCTACAATATATAGAAGAAGAGTTCATAAAACCAAAAAGTAGTTCTATGAATGGTTCTATGAGCTAGCTCCAAAATTACTATGCCACATTAGCTCAACCTAAAAGAAAGAAGCATGTAGAATCAAAAAGAGATTTTATGAATTGATTCTACTAGCTATATTAAGCTACTAAAGAACTCTAATTTTGGAATTCAAACATGAAACTTGCTATGGAGTAATGAATTGGATTTATGCTTATGCTTGATCATAATTTAGCTCAACAAGCCATAAATCAACAAAGAGAGAATCAAGGGATATTTAAACTTAATCAAGAGCCACACAAGTAAAAATATTCTAGAACCAAATATAAAAAATGCTCATGGATTCTACAGGTATTAATGAAACCTATTTTATTAAAGTAGAGCCAAAAAGTGGTTCTTCAGAATAGTTCTACTTATATGCCACATCAGCTTAGTCACAATTAATCAATTTAAGTTATAATTAAAAACTAGATTAAAAAAAGGTGAGCCAAGCACTAAGATAAAAATATTTGTACTGAGCTCATGGTTATTTAATGGCATTAATAAATTAGTGAAATTAAGACTTATGACATATGTCGAAAGATTATTCAAACATGCTATCCTCAAGTAAGTGAATTAAAAAAAAAAGCTTCAACTATTAATTGATAAGGCCATGCTAGATTTTGAATCATAGAGCTAGTAACAAATAGAGTTCAAAATTAAAGCAAAGTAAGGGCCACACTACAAGAATAGAGAAAAGCTTTCTCAGAGTTCTTCAAATTTTAGCTCAAGATGTCTCACAAAAAAAGAGAAGAAGCATCATAGAAATTTTAGGATATTCATGCTTTTAGCTTCTTAGATTATCCTTAGCATTTCAAGCTCAATATATATATCAACTATGATAATTGATTGATGTTGGATGCTTGGATTTCAAGATAGAAGAGAAAGTATTATTTAGCTTTGATGAAGACCATGACTTGGTTAAGAAAACGAGCTCAAAGCTCTAGACTCAAAGGATGATTGGCAAGAAGTCTATAGGAAGATAGGCCTCCGCTAGCTTGGTTTTAGGGCTATGAAAAACAATATAAAAGATGTTGTAAATCATCTAATAATTGAAACCATCTATAAAAAGGATACGCTTCCCTTTAGAGGAAACACATAGTGTTTCATTGACATCAATGTATGAAAAGCTTATGAGCTCTATGGCCTTATTAAACCTGAAATAACAAAAGTAAAAGCTCGACAATATAAGGAAGAAGTGCTTAGTGGCAAATTTTAGCCATACCTAGAGATAGGAAAATTTTTCAAGCTCTTGCCAACATAGCTTGCTAGAGTTTGAGAATATCAAAATGCCATTCTGAAAGCTACAAAGCTTAGGTTCCCTCCTAAAATATATATTTCAACATTGAATTTTTGTTTAGGATGTGAAATAAATTTTATTGCTGATTATTATGTTTGGTCCTAGGTAGCTGTAGAAAATAACTTTTTTTCCTTATATGATACATGAATGATATATTATAGAATAGCTTAGTAGAGATTCATGAACAAGTGGCTTGGTTACATTTGAGCTCATTTTTGATAAATTATTTATTAAGTTAGATTTTAGAGCTAAAAAGGATAGCTCTAATCTTCATTAGATATCCACCACAACATAGAGCTTATCTTGAAGACCCTTACTATGACTTCTTTCTAGTCATATATCAAAAGAGCTATTTCAATGCCCTAGAATTATAATTTTTGATGAACTATGCATACCCTCCTTTGTTTAAGTTCATCATAGGAGTTTTTGAATTAGAATAGGCTAGGAAGGCTAAGGCTCCAAATCATTCTTACCTGTTGTAATCAAACTTTCAAGAGTTAAATGTTGAACTTAGTTATAATAAGAAATGGATGTATGAAACTCAAGCTGAGATCAAAGTGGTAAAGAAGAATCAAGCCATTTTTATTCAAATGGAACATAGAGCTTAGGAATTACTAAGAGTGACTACCAAAAAAAAAAAAGCTTTGCCACAATATAAAAAGGATCACTTAAACAATATGATGATGACAATTGCTACACTAATGACATAGGTTTTTCAAAAGAAATTAGAATTAGAATAGATTTTTTCAACCATAGGAGCTACATTAAATGAGCTAACTAACTCACTAACTAAATTAGATACTAGTGAAATAGGGGCAATAGATATTATTAAAAAACTTAATAATATTAATCTAGATACATTAAATCAACTTATTAAAGTCCTTCTAAATCATGGGAAAATATCTTAGCAGTTAACAAGAGAAGGGCTTCAAATTTAGAAGATTAAGGTATCTTATCAAGTGGTTGAACAAATGTCTAACAATCTCTAGCTTTATGAGCAGAATGTAAAATTAATTAACCCATAGTCTTCTAATTGTTGTAATTGCCAAAAGCTAACATATAAAGCTTTGAATAGATTTGTGAAAGAGACGGAGGAAGATAGAAGGCACTTTTTTGGAAAAGCTCGTAAAGACTATTTTAAATGACATTCTAAATAGGTTTAGCTTATCACTTATAATTTTTTCTTAATTTACATTTGAAATAGATAACTATCTTAGCTATGTAGAATTTAGAGTTAAATGAGTAAAAAGATATTAATGAAGTATCCAATAAAAGATCTAACTTCTAATCTCAAGAGGTATTTCTCTTATAATAGCAGAATGTTAAGAAGAAAGTTTGAAAGAAATTTTTGCATAGTCCATGAAATTGTTGCTTGATGAGGAAAAAATAAATCTAATCATGACTATCATTTATTCTCATAGAAATCTAGGATTTAGAAAATCTACCAAATTGTAGACCTAATTTCTCCCAAACCATAATAGAAATTGAACTAAAATTTTAGATACATGTATCCACCTCTTCTAGCTTTATAATAAATCTAGAGTCACTAAAAAAATGTTGCATAATAACTAAGATATGATCAAAATAGTGAATATTCAACTTCCAAGTTTGAGTAAATAATGGTGAATGATGTTAATGAACATTGATGAATTGATGATGAAATAGTAAAATTAATGCTAAAATTATGTTGATGATTTTGTGATACAAATTTTCAAATATTCCTTGGATATATATATTTGACAAGTAGGGTAAAATTTTCTAAAGATAATACAATATAGCCTTAATGACCAAAAACCTTTTATATATATATAATGGACTGGGGCCAAAATAGCATTATGACCAACCATTAGTCTAGAAATTTTCTATATTTTATTAAAATAAACTCCTATTGTATAATAAAAATAAAAAATTATTATCGTCTACTCTAAAAATCTAACAATTCCTCCTTAGATTGGAAGGCAATCTTTATTCTCATCTTTGCTTTCTTCTTTCCTTGTTATCCTCTCCATTCCTATAAATTCATTGAGGCACTTGATCATATGAGATAAAATATTTTTTGGTAGTAAGTCAACAAGTTTCTCTTTTGAACTAATGTGAATAGGTTTGATTATTCCTTTTTTCACTTCTTGCTTGATAAAATAGTACTTGGTGTTAATGTATTTGAATTTTTTGGAATGCACTTAGTCTTGGGATAGTTGAATTGCTATTGTATGAGAGAAGCTTATTTAGCCAAATTATGTATTGGGGGCATTCAACCATGGCAATATATTCTAATTGATAAGTGGATAAGCTGATGGATGATTATTTCTTTGATTTTTAGTATATTGGATTTTTTATATGCATAATGAAAGCTCTTATGTGGATTTTTTATTATCATTATCTCTTGCATAATCAACATCTAAATATGTATGAATATTAGTATCTCCTTTACTAAATTAGATCCTAAAGTTATAAGTTCCTTTTACATACTTAAGGAGATGCATAAGTGCTTGCATGTGAGATTTCTTAGCTCTTGCATGAATCTAGATAAGTATGATGTTGCACATTCTAAATCTAGTTTGGTATGGTAGATAAACCAAAGTGATACAATCATGCTTCTATACATGATTTCATCTATAAGAGGAGTCTTATCTTTGCTAGTTAACTTTGAACTATATGGCAAAGGACTACTGCCTAGCTTCTCATTCTTTAGATTGAATTTTTCAATCATGGAATTTGCATATTTGATCTAATGAATCTTCATTTCCTTCTTATCGTAGTTCACTTTAATTGCTAAGAAGTATTTTAGCTCTCCAAAATCATTTATTTTGAATTTAGTTTTCATGTCATTCTTGAAATATTCTACTAGCCTTTTATTGGTTGTAATAAAGATAATATCATGTACATATAGTGATATGATGGTGAATTCATCTCCTTCCTTCTTGAAATATAGTGTTAGTTCAAAGATGCAATTTTAATATTTCTTTCCAGTGATATAGTCATTAATTCTATGGAACTAGGACCTAGGTGGTTACTTTAGGCCATATAGAGCTTTGTTAAGTTTTCACACTCTATTCTCTTGTCCTTTGATAACATAACCTTTTGAGTAGTAGATGTATACTTTTTCTTTGACATATCCATTTAGAAATGCAAAGTTGACATCCATTTATTGAACCTTTAGATCTTTATATGCTGTTATGAAGAGAATGAGCTTGATGGTTTCAAATCGAGCCAGTAGTGCAAAGATTTCTTCATAGTTAATGGGTTTCTTTTGTTTGAATCCTCTTGTCATAAGTCTTTCTTTGTGTATTATGACTTCTCATTTCTCATTGTACTTTGTTTTATATAGGCACTTGCAATCAGTGATCTTTTCATCTTTTGGTTTGTCCACTAATATCCATGTGTTATTTCTTAGAATGGCATTGTACTCTTTTTCGATGACTTATTTCCAAACTTTTAATTTCATAAATTCATTACCATTGGTTGGTTTACTTGAGACTACTAAATATGTAATGTTTGTAATATTATAAGATCTTGTAGTTCTTCTTTCAAAATTTGTATCTAGCATTTGAGTGTGAGGATGGCCTATTTGAACCCCAGGTTTTAAACTTTAATATGTATCTAATTTCTCTTGCTATTTGAAAAAATCATTTGTATTGAACTTTGTCTCATTAAATATAACATCTATTAAAACATGTCATTTCTTATTCATTATGTCATAGCACATGTATCTAGTAGTGTGAGAATCATGATCAAGAAAGATGCATTTCCTTCCTTTGTATTCATGTTTATCAATGAATTGTTTTCAAGTCCTTACATGGTAGTGACATCCAAATATTCTCATATGACTTAGGTTAGGAAGTTTTTTGTATAGAACTTCATATGAATATTTTTATTCATTTCTTTTGGTGATGATTCAATTATAAATGTAAAAAGTAGCTATGATGGTAGTACTCTAATATTAGTTAGGCAGTGAGACATGCTTTAGTAAGCATCTTGTCATGTCTTGTATTGTTCTATTATTTTCTTCAACTACTCCATTTGATTGCAAGCTATATCCACATGTGTTCTAATGAAATATTCCATTTTCTTTATAAAATTTGTTAAATTATTTATCAATGAATTTAGCTCCTTTGTTTGATCTAATGCCCTTAATCTTAACATTCATGTAGTTTTTAATCAATTTATGGAAAGTTTCAAAGTAATTGATGGTGTCATCCTTTTGCTTCAAATTATAATTTTAAGTGTATCTTAAGTAGTAGTGTAGGGACACATCTTCTAGTCTTCTTGTTCTCTTCCCTATATGTGTGTTGACCTTTTGGTATGTCAAAATCTTAAGGAAAATGGAGAACATAGATTATTGTGGAATGTGATGTTTTGCAGGGACACCTCTTCCAAACTCCTTGTTCTCTTCCCTACATATTTTTTGACCTTTTGGTATGTTAAAATCTTAAGAAAAATTGAGAACATAGATTTTTGTAGAATGTGATGTTTTGTAGGGCATGAATGAGAGCTTAAAGAATGACATCTACAAAGAGATCTCAACATGGAGACTACTAGGACTCAAGGGAGCATGAACAAGTACAAGGACTACAAGATAAATGAATATGCTTTAGTGATTAAGAGGAAGCTAAATCAGAAAGAGGAAGCCTAAGGAATCAAGTTTTAAAAGCTGAGAAGACATCTCCCAAAAGTAGAAGATGTCTTAGCTGAAGTGGAGTTCATGTAGAGAAGACATCTCCCAAAAATAGGAGATGTCTCCTTTTATGAGAAGATGTCTTCATAGATACGTCTCCCATGAGACATCCCACTTTCAAAAGAGATGTCTTTCTAAAGTCATTTTAAGAAAGATGTCCCAATCTCAAAAGTGACATCTACACTAGTTGTTAAATAGCCATTGCAAAAATTTTATGACATTTTCAGAAACTCCAATTCTATAAGAATACTTCATTCTTTTGGGTATTCAACAAGTATTAAATCATTATTATCACTATCATAGCAATCATTGTATATTGTACTTGTGTACTTCATTGGTCAAATCATTTGCTTGATTGGTTATTGAAATATAATTGTGCTTCAAGGTACAATGATCTATGAATTAAGTTACATTCTTTCCTTGTGATTTTATTTCTCTTTTGTTGCCCCACTAGGGTTGATGTGCTTCTTGCAAGAAGGCATCATCATTCAGCTTGTCGAGATCTTGTAGGATTAAGTGTTTGTGCAGTGTCAAAGTACTTCAAGGTAGAGTTAAATTTGTAAAGGCTGTGGGATCCTTGAAACCACATTCTAAGCTTATTAGGACCTTGCAACATTGAGTGGTTTTGCAGTGATGAAACACTTTGAAAGGGAGCATAAAGTTTGTACAAGGTGTGGTGTCCTATAAATCACATTTTTGAGAAATAAAGCCTAGAGGTGTGCAAGGATTCTACCCTCCAAGTGTGGACGTATCCAAGTTGGAAAAGCATGTGAAATTTGAGTGCAATTTTTGTGGCTATTGTTTTTGTTTGGAAAACTTATTCTCCCCCCAACCCCACCTCTCTCTCCCCCACTCTAAGTTCTACAATCCTCAAGTGGTATCAAGGCGTGGTACTCTTCATTCATCATTAATCCAAAGAGTGAACTATGGAGGGGACATCTTACACAAAGCCACATATGTTTGATAGGTTTGACTTTTCCTATTGGAAGGCATGGATGTAAGGCTTCTTCAAGTCTATGGAGTTTGAAGTATATAAGTTCATCCTCAAAGGCTACATACCACCCATCAATAGTGCAAATGAGGCCATCAAGCCTTGGAGCAAATAGATGTAAGAAGAAAAAGATAAGTACATGTTTGATTCAAAACCAAAAAATTATTTGTATTGTACATTGAATAAATATGAATTTAATAGAGTAGCTAGATGTAAAATGGCTAAAGAAATTTGGGTAACTTTAGAGGCTACTTATGAGGAAACTTCAATAGTTAAGTAATCTAAACTCTTAGTGTTACAAAGTAAGTACGATAAGCTCAAAATGAGAGAAGGTGAGAAAATAAAATATTATTTCTCTAGAGTGAATGATCTTGTTGTGCCTATTAGAGGTACTGGTAAAGATTTACCTCAAAGTGATGTCATAATAAAAATGATTAGAACTCTTCAACCAAAATTTAGACTGAAGGTCACATCTATGGAGGTAATTAGAAACTTTTTTTTTTTTTTTTGAAATTCAAAGATCTTAAAAGTGCTATTATTTCTTATGAAATGAACCTCATAAGGAAAGGGGTTATTCAAGAAAAACTCATATTCCTAAAATCAGCCTCCAAACAAAAGAGACCTCCTAAACAAGATATGGGCAGCAAAGAGGAGATAGCTCTTCTCTCAAGAAGGCTACAAAGACTTATGGCAAGGCAAGGTAAGAACTTCAATAATAAGGATACAATCAATTCAAAGATAAGAAAATATGTTAGGAAATGAGTAAAAATTTTTGAAATTCTAATTTTTATTCCTCTTCAATAGAATGTTGGATATGTGGTGGAAGAGGACATGTGGCCTCCGAATATCCTAGTAATGGTAGATTACAACGAAGGGATAGAAATGAAGAAGACCAACTTCTATACAAGTTGGGATGATGGAGAGCAAAGTGAGGAAAAGGTGGAGGATGATGTGAAAAATTCACACCTCATTTGTATGACTCTCATAAATGATGATACCAGCATCTTAGGTGATGAATTTAACATTGAAGAAGAAAGGGATGAACAATTGTGCAATGAAATTTTATCTATTCAAAATCTTTTCACAAAGTTTAATTTGAAAGTTAAAATAAAGGATCAAGAAATTTCTTTATTAAATATAATAATTTTTAATCTTACAAAAGAACTCTTAGACCTAAGGGTTTAGAATGAAAAATTAACCTTATCTTATGAGCAGGCTAAAGAAGAAATTGCAAATGTCAAAATTGTGAATGAAATGCTATTGAAGGGAAAAGAATCCCTTCAAATGGTTCTTGGATAAGGAAGAAGTCCACAAGACAAAAGTGGACTTCAATGTTTTTCTCAAGAATAAGAATCTACACAAACTTCATTCCAACAAAAGGATTTTTCAAAGAGTAAAGTGACATTAGGTACTACATCCCAATTAGAAGAAGCTCCAATCTACCCAAAAGCACCTCAAAGGTTTGATCATTTTAATCACTTTTATTGGAAGGTTTGATGTTATTGTTGCAATAAACTTGGGTATAAACAATAGAAGTGAAATTTAAAATATTATCACATGAGCACCTGGTCATATCATAAGACTCCTTGATCTTATTGAAATGTGCCTAGAAAGGAAGTTTTGTAAGGTAAAAAGGATAAGCAAACAGATCACAAGTGAGTTAAGAAAGAATGGAGGATCAAAAGGAAGGAATAGGGGAACAAGGAGACTCTCTTCAACAAATTCATGAGGGGAAGCCAAGTCTTGGAAATTAAATAAGTCAATGTAAGAAGAGACATCTCAAAATAGGAATCTCATTCTCTAGCACTCTAGGCACCTTGATTCTCTTCAACAAGAAAGGTAAGTCTTTCATTCATTATATGAATATTTCAAGACTATAATCCTTGGCAGCCATCCTTAATCCTTATCCTATCAACCTTTTTTACTAAGAATAAATGTCTCCTAATAGACGTCCTCTTGGTTTCTTTCCCAATGTGGCCAAGACATCTCCTTTTCAAACGAGATGTCTTCCTTCAGTTTTTAGCCACAAATGAGATGTCTTTCTTTTCAAAGAGATGTCTTTTCTTTCATTAAAAACCCTTGTTAAGCACTACTATATAAATCAAAATCCTCATTTTTCTTTTATTCAAGCACAATACAACCTAAGGGAGATGACCAGTGCTTCATACTCAACTGCAATCAACACTTCCTTCTTTCAATCCATGGCACATAAGAAGTTTGGAATGTCTAGGCCACCACCTAGAAAGAGCAAGAAGGCAAGTGGAGCTTCTACAAGTATTGATAACACCTACAAACCCTAGTTTCACTCTGATAGTGCCTAGCACTAGTCTGAGGTAACTCAAATCATTTCTATTATTTTAGAGCATTCCCTTTCCTTCCCTCAATGTAGGCAAAAGAAATTAATGGAGTTCTTTCAAATTTTAAATTGAATGAAATTTATTCCCATGGATAATGGTGTGCCTAAAATTCTCATTAGATAATTTTATTACAATTTTATCATTACAAATGCATCTGTTAGGGCATTTACAACTATTGTTGGGGTTTCGTTGATAGATGTGTCTCCTCAAGTTATAAATGCACTTCCTAGTATTTCAAGTGCTAATGTGTTTTGGATAACCATTTATTCTATGAGTGAAATTTTCACAAATGATGTAATTCCCATTTCACATGATGAATTTTTTCATGCTTTGATAGGAGAGTCTATGTCTTTGAGTAATGGTAGAGTTGTTAGTAGTCATATGTCTCTTGATTCTTCCATCTTGTTCCTCATTATGTTATACAATATTATTGTCAAAGGAGGAAGCTATAACTATTTGTTACCTCCCCAATTGTTTGTTGTATTCTGCCTCCTTACAAGACAACCTTTGGACTTGGGCTTCACTCTCTATCGTGATATGTTGGGATTTTTCACCAAGGAGTAAATCCTTCGACACCCACTCCTCATCAGCTTGTTGATTTGATAGAGGGATGTACCAATCCTTGACATGCCTTTACTTAAAGGCAAGACAAGCATCAGTGAGTATGCAGTAAAGAGGGGCTCCACTCATCTAGCTAAAGTAGGATCCAGCACCAGGCCACCTCAGCCAAAGAAGTAGGATCCAACACCAAGCCACCTCAACCAAAGAAAAAGTGATCAACATCCCATTCTAGGGCCTCTTCACAGTTGAGGAGATCTAGATTAATTAGTAGCTAGATGAGATCTTCTTTGAAGAAGATTCTTAAGCATTTTGCTCATACCTTTGGGATGAATGGTAGGAATCTCTCTTACCTCCACAAAAGAATGGATGCAGCAGGCATACCTCTTCCTCCTAATAGGAACTAGTTTAAGGAGATCACCACTCCTTCTATTTCAGATAGTGATTAGGACATTCTTATTCACCTGAGGTGTTCAGCAGTAGTTGGACCCTCCCATGCCCATGACTTGGGTGATGAGTTAAATTCAAAAGAGCTTTCTGCACCACTAGCACATGTCCAAGGGAAGCATCTAGATCCTATGGAGCTAGGATTAATTCTTCATCATCAAGATGTTCCTAGGAATTTTGAGTAGCAAGGCATGGAGAGTATCTTTGGAACCTCATCCCACTAGATGCCAACTGATCCCATCACCTATTAGAGAATGGGAGTTTCCTCATCTTCATAGAAGGCACCATCATAGCTAGCTCCACCAGATTGATCTTGGTTTCAAGTGAAGCTTTTCTTGAGAAGAGCTCCAATTTAGCTACTATCTTCATATGATGATGAGGTGTACCATGTATTCAACATTAGCACTAGCAGCAATGACAATGAAAAGGAGACCTATCAATCTTCTTGTACTACAGCTACTTTAGAGGAGGATTTAGATGATGCTACAAAGATCAATGATTAGAGACCTTAGGTGCTCTCTCTTCTTTTTGATGATGTCAAAAAAGGGAGAGACAATTTTATTACTTGGATGTTGGTATGATGGACTTATGTGATTTTCACAATCCTATGTATTGTGAAAACTTTGTGGATAGTTTATGATGATAGTTTATGCTCCCTATATCATTTGTTATTGCACTTTTTATGGATTTTCCTTTACATAGTATAGATTTTTTTTAGATCAATACCCTACATATTAAGCTTTAGAGCCTTCATTGTAGTTCCTGGTTTCCATTGGAATTTATACATCTTAATATTTTTTATTATTGTACTCTTTATCGGTTTATCGACTCATCCATTTTCTTAAGTTTTTGACATTACCAAAAAGGGAGAGATTGTTAGTTTTTTGATATGTCAAAACCTTAAGAAAAATGAAGAACATAGATTGTTGTGAAATGTGATGTTTTGCAGGGCATGAATGAGAGCTTAAATAATGACATCTACAAGGAGATCTCAATATGGAGACTACTAGGACTCAAGGAAGCATGAACAAGTACAAGGACTACAAGCTAAATGAATATGCTTCAATGATTAAGAGGAAGCTAAATCAGAAAGAGGAGACCTAAGGAATCAATGTTCAAAAGATAAGAAGACATCTCCTATAGGTAGAACACATCTTAGTTGAAGTTGAGTTCATGTAGAGAAGATGTCTCCCAAAAATAGGAGACGTCTTCTTTCAAGAGAGGTCTCTTCATAGAGATGTCTTCCATGAGACATCCCATTTTCAAAAGAGATGTCTCATCAAGAACGAAGTCATTTTTAGAAAGATGTCCCACTATTGAAGAAGATATTTACACTAGTTGTTAGATAGTCATTGCACAAATTTTATTACATTTTCAGAAACTTCAAGGCTATAGGAAGACTTCATTATTTTGGGTATTTAACAAGTATTAAATAGTAATTATCACTATCATTGCAATCATTGTATATTGTACTTGTGTACTTCATTGGTCAAATCATTTACTTGATTGGTTTTTTAATTGTAATTGTGTTTCAAGGTACAAGGATTTGTATATTAAGTTACATTCTTTCTTTGTGATTTTGTTTCTCTTTTGTTGTCCCTCTTGGACTGATGTGCTTCTTACAAGAAGGCATCATCATTGAGCTTATTGGGATCCTATGGGATTGAATGTTTGTGTAGCATCAAAACACTCTAGAGTGGAGCTTAATTTGTAAAGGTTGTGGGATCCTTGAAATCACATTCTAAGTTTATCAAGACCTTACAGGGTTGAGTGGTTTCATAGTGATGAAACACTACAAAGTGGAGCTTAGAGCTTGTACAAGGTATGATGCCCTTCAAATCACATTTTTAAGAAACAAACTTCAGAGATGTGCAAGGATTCTACCCTTTGAGTGTGGACAGACCCAAGTTGTGGAGCCATGTAAAATTTGAGTGTGGTTTTTGTGGCTATTATTTGTGTTTGATGAACTTATTCATTCCTACGCCCTTCTAAGTTGTACGATTCTCACTGTGTGTTTTTGCATGTTTTAGACTTCATAGAGATATCTTAGAGGTCATGGAGTCATCTTGCCTAAGATTTGACGTCTCAAAAGGGACATCTTGGGGGATAGGAGATGTCTTTGCTAGGATTTGAGAGATTTTTAGAGACATCCTAGGCTCAAGAAAGACATTTGTGAAGAAATCCAAACATCTTAAGTGGGACATTGTAGTTTTGGGTAAGATGTCCCAAGTCAATGGGAGACATATTATAAGTTTTTAAGATATCTCAAACTGAGCTAAGATGTCCTAGCTATAGAGGAGACATCTCAAGCCCATAGGATATGTCTCGGCACCATTTTCAATTTTGGCAAAAGTCATTTCAAAAAGACCAAAGATAACTTGAATGGGGAGGAAAACTTCCAAAATTATTATTTCAAGTTTGGAAATAATTGAAATATGGCAGAAAAAGATGGAAAGAGTGGAGGATCTTTAAGTTGAGATTGAGGAAGATTTCCTAGGATTTTTATCTTTCTTTGTCAACAAATATAGATTGTGTTTCATGCTTTTACCATGAAGGGATGAGTTTCCATGTAAGTTCATGTGTTGAGCTTGAGAAAGAGTGTGAGAGAGCACATTGAGTGAGTGCATATATGGGTGCAACTCCAAGGTTAACTATGTTGTCTATTAGCTTATGTGTTCTTAGTCTTTCTTGTGTGTTGAGATCTCAATCCTAGGTTATGGGAGAGATTCTCCATTAGTTATGTCTTGCATTGAGAATAACCATTGTGTGGTTGTAGAGAATCATGCTATGCAGCATCATTTTAGTGACTTTAGAGGTTTTGGTTATTTTACAAGTTTTGGAAACCCTAATGTAATCTTTTCTTTTGATAATTAAAGATAGCCAATTTTATTTTTTTTTAGAAAATTAATTTTCTTTTTATAATTTGTATATTTAGTGTTTGGAAGGTGGTTTTAATATTTGAGTGAACTTAGTTTAGCTAATTATTGATATCAAATCTTTTGGTTGATTGTTTCTTATACTTGTTTTGAGGAATTTTTTTTCAAATAAAAATGGTGCTAAAGAGTTCAATCCCTCAATAGAGACATGGAAAACATAAAGCTTTTTGATGGGATGCAATATCGCATAGGCCGCAATATCGCGCGATATTGCGGCCTATGCGATATCGCATCCCCCCGCAATATCGCATATGCGATATCGTGTCTTCCCTACGATATCGCATACATGATATCGCAGTTCGTCGCAATGTCTATAAATAAGAAGCGGCTCTCCCTTGTTTGGGCAGTTAGGAATTAGGAGTAGTGAAGCTCTGGTAGTTTGACCACTCCAGAGATAGATTATTTTCCTATGTCTGCCCACAGTGTGGTGAATGTAATTGTATGGCATTCTTTATTCGAGTGTGAAGTACTTGGACATGCACATGACTGGCAATAAAGATTGAGATTACTTCATCATTGCAGTAGTCACTTTGTTTATTTAATTGTTATTTA
>MNCI01025409.1:971486-997397 GCA_015680685.1 Gnetum montanum
GTCACCAACATCATAGTGGATCAACTTGTTATCTGGGAACTACATCGTATAAAGTGCCCCACTATGCTTATTACAATCAAGTGTGTGAACACCGATTCCAATAAATCCAACATGCAAGGATCCTTATCTTTTATTTATTAATCCTTGCCATCCTCAACTGACTAGTTATGGGGGATATCCCCCATTTCAATAATACATAGGATTAATAAATATTTTTCATTTTCTTTAATTTTACAACTTTTTGTTTTCCAGTTTTTCATTTTTTTCAACTTTTTTGTTTTATCTTTTTACCTTTTTATGTTTTTATCTTTTTATGCTTTTATAAGTAATCTCATATACAAATAAAACACTCATGTGGTTCATTAGTTAAGATGTGTTCTATGTTATTAAGTCATGAGTGGTCAATTATTTGGAATAGTGAGCCCATTACACCCACTCATCCACTCTATAAATAAGAGGTTCTGTTCAAGGGTACAGTGATATTCTTGACATGTTTAAAAACTTAAAATTAATTTTGTGTTTATTGTACCTAGAATGAAGAAGGATGAACCAAGAGGAAATGATTAGGGTGTGACATCAAGGGAACTTGTGGATTCTCTTTGGTGATGTCTGTGGGAGTTATCATGCAACATGGTTGTACTAAGATCCTTGTAGATCTCATGAAAATGGGAGTAAGAGTATTCAAAAGGGCACTCAAAAGTTAAACACTGTTCTAGGGGGTCCCATTGGAAAGACATGCACCCATGCCTAAAGGTTGGCGATTTCTCTGGATTTAGTATTCGAAAAAAAAAAGAAGAAAAAGAGAAAAACAAGGTGCCACAAAATAAAAATCACTCCTCCCTTGCATAAAACGCCAAGTGATCGTATGCCTTGTTGTTGTGGTACTCTCATAGTTGTTCGCCATGGGATGAAACAATGCTATGTCACTAATTGAAGGATGGACTTGGTCCTGATCTTGGAATGATGGATTAATAACACCTTAATCATGCTTGTCACACAGGATTCACTGTGTCTTGGGTTAGTTACCTCATGTCCCAATCTCTACGATCCCTTTCTATACTTCATCTCATCTCACTATTCGTGTAATTGTAGCTCGTAACCCATGTAACATAGAATTTTCATCTCATTCCGATGATATTTACATGTGTGTGTTTTGTGGATTTAGTGTGGTTTACATTTAACCCTTCTAGTGCCCATGGACACTTTAAGTGTGGTTACACAAGGGCATTATAGGTTGAAACCTGCTTTGGGGAGGATCCACTTGTGTAATTTTTCGTAATCTTCACTGATTCTCTAGCTCCAACACACAATTTCTTACCCTCAGCTTAAATTTTCAATTGATTTTCTCTCCCTACCATTATCCCCCTAAATTTTAACATTCCAATGTACCATTAACTGCCAAATTTTTATTGCTAAAGTTCACATCATTATCATTAAGAGTGCCTCTCAAATCAATGAAATTACCCTAGGATATCTTAATACTTGCCCATGTCCTCAATTTACACCATTAATTTCAAGAAAAATCATTAAAAATTTGATATTTTTCATGTGTCTCACACAAGTAGGGCCGAGATATCGCATGCCACGTGATATCGCGTACGCGATGCATCGTACATGATATTGCGTCCTATTTACCTATAAATAGGTACCCCCGCCGCAACACTTAGCATCATTTTGCCATTTCCGCGGGGGGGGGGGGTGTTTTTGAAATTTTTCTCTATGACTTGTGATGACGTGACCCTTGCTTTTTCACTCATATCTCACTCACTGGTGCTCTGATTTTAATTCCATTTGAACCTGCTTGAACCTGGAGTGTTCAGTTTAATCGTGGGGGAGAGACACTTGCTGAAAAGTGCCTAACTTTTTTTGAAATTTATCATCGCCCAAAGGACATCAATTAGGGTAATTAACATTAACACTTAGAAAAATTGTGCCAAAAATCACATGACCTTAGGTACATCGGGGGATTAAAATGAAACCCACCTAATTCACAAGATCCATTATTACAATTATCAGGCACGATCACACGTTATAACATAAGATCTTTAATTAAGATAAGAAGTAAGGTATAACTTGACTTTGAAAACAACCTTGCTAACGCTTAGACCATGTGATTGCAGATGGCCCCGAAACGTGCACAGCTGGAGGGTCTGGTTCAAGGTAGAGTGAAACAACCTTGGAGAGGTGGAAGACAAGTCCCTACTATATAGCATGTAGAATAAGAGCTACAATCATTCAACATCCATCAAGAAGAACCTCCTACCAAACGATTTGGGCAAGCAGAAGGAGGAGCTTCTACTACACCTAAATTGGGACAATAACTCACATTGCCACTGGAGTGTGTTCAGGCTATCCATGAGAAGTCCACATTTGCTATTGTGATTGTGGAGCTAAACATCGAATCTTTTGCAGAGTTTGCTCCTAAGGCTGTTAGGCATCACCTCAAGGGGTCTCCCTTATGGCCTATCCTCTCTAAATGTGGTGCCTGGTACTTAGGCGAAATGTACTAGGTCTAGCACAATAAGGAGCAAGGCACAATGGTTAACACCTGTGGTGTGACAGTAGAATTTTCTGCACAGGCAATTTTGAAAGTGTTAAACCTTCCGAATTCAGGCCCCCATGCTACTAGGTTATCTACCCGATCAGACCCTGATGTGTGAAAGGATTGGTTAGAGAAGGCTTATGGTAGAGATAAAGCTTTTGGTGAGCTGACGATGGAAGAGAGAGCTTATTTCAAAATTGGAACCTATCACCCCTTCCCCGCAAAAGGTTTCAAAAGAATATCTATATATGCGGCAAGAGGATGTGCAATGTTGATGGGAAATGTTAACGCTAACCTTCCTCATCTATATTTGATGGAGATCCTAAGGCGATTTGAAGAACGAAAGTTAGGGAAGATGGCACTGCCCTTCCCTGTCTTATCAGAAAACTATGCTAACAGGCTAGTATTCAAGGGTACACTAATGACGTCCTCCGAAAAGCCCAGAATGCTTCTTATGCTAAATTGTTAAAGGTACCAGCTCCAAGAAAGAGCACTGGTGAAGAGTTGAGACCAAAACAAGAAGAGAAAGAAGAAGAACATGTGGTTGGAACCAGTCAAGCTCCAGCCACAGGTCCCAGCCAACAATAAGAAGCAAGGCCTAGCATAGGTCAAGATCAGCCACCACCGCCGCAAGACTACAGACTATCGATGAGCCATCTTCGGGCCATCGCTGACATGGTCAGTTGGGGAAGTCATGATGATGTAAACCTCTTCCATGTCATCAATGATGCCGACCAGCCTACTATTTCATTAGATCGCACAAGGGGTGAATTATCAATTCAAACAGGAGGAGGGGAAAGTAGATGGTCACAACAGATCTCAGGGAACACGACATCTTTTCAAGTGCAATTAGAGACTGGTGAAGGGGCCACTGTGGTGGTCATGCAACACTAGAATGCCACAGGAGCTATAGATGTGGTCACAGACCACATCAAGGAATCCTTTAATGTACTTGTTGTGCCATCGGTAGATCTCTCAGGAGCACGAGATGCTCAAACTCTTTCCAGAACCTCAATGACTCCTGTGGAACATGAGGATGCACTTGACAAATTACTTCAAATAGGACAAGTAATGACGTCTCTATTTGACATCCCTCAAGATGTCACAGTAATTCAATCAGACCTCATTTCCACAAAGGGGAAGCTGGTCATATCCGAAGTAAGGGCAGAGCATTCTGAAGCTGAAGTGCAAAGACTATAAGCAGCACAGCAGGATCCTTTGTAATTTATTCCGGCAAACCAGCTAGACAACTTTACAATGGAGCAACTCACAAAGTTGATTGCAGAGAATAAGAAGGTGGTAGGAGAAAAGGAGATGGTTGTTTGGGATGCCTCCGCATCATAGGCGCAAACCCATGTGCATCTTAAGGCACTCAAGGCCTTAGAAGAAGAAAATAAGTAGTTGGTTGCAAATAACCTTTGGTTGACCTCTGTGGAGAAACAAAAGAATGTTCTCAATGAACACTTTCATCAGTTGCGAGAACAATTCATTCGGGTCAACCGAGATGTAAGCTATTTATCCAAAGAGAATTGAACCCTCTCAATGGAGGAGGTACGCACTATTCGCCAAAAATCAGCAATTGAGATAAGCACGTGGTAGAATGAGGCTAAATGACACAAGAAGCTGAAGAAGCATTTCTGTGATCATGTGGGGATGTATAAAAAAATCCTAGAGAAGGAGATCCATATGGTTAAGGCTCAAATTAACACTATCAGTTCTCACCACACTGATTGGAGGGCCATATTGGACACTTATGCCTTCGTCCACCAAACGGAAATTCAAAACCAGGACCTGCAGAGCCAGGACTTGACAGAATACATGGAGTTGGCAAACCTTAGATATGCCAACCTTGTCATGTTAACAGTAGGGCAGCCGAGAACAGAGCTTGAGCAGCAAGTAGCTTCCACCCATCTCAAATATGAAGAAAAATTTGTAGAATGCAAGAAGCTAGTTGAAAAATTGGATGTTGCAAATTTTGAACTTGCGGTGGTAAAAGAAAGCTACCAGGGACCAAAAGATGTTGCAACCGACTTGGCTCGATGGCTAACAGATCTTCATGAATACAAAGATAAATCCAAAGCCTATGAATAGGAACAACGGGTGTTTGTGGCATGGTATGTCAAAGCCAATCAGGTGTTCCTGCAACTACCCTATCCGTGGGAAGTGTCGACTCTGTCAAACATCGGAACATTAGCATGGATGGCACAAGATCCTCAGACCAAAGAGGAGAAGCTCCAAGCCATTCTTCAGCATCATCAACCTTCAAAGCCTAGAGCACAAGACAAAGGGAAAGCACCCATGGAGGAGCCACCGCCACCAGAAACTACATGAGTTCCATTTTTTGTAGTTGTAGTATTTTTCTGTGTTTTGTCTTCCCACACTACGGCATTATTTCATTTCTTTTTCTAGTTAATAATCCCATACCTATCCACTGTGTAATCAATGGAGCTTGTTCTCTTTGTAACTTGAGGATGAGTTTTCATTCAGTCATGGGGGTGTGATGGGACACGATATCGCATAGGCCGTGATATCGCGTACACGATATTGCATCTTCCCTATGATATCGCGTACATGATATCGTAGTCCACCGTAATTTCTATAAATAAGAAGTGGCTCTCCCTTATTTGGGTAGTTAGGAATTAGGAGTAGTGAAGCTCTGGTAGTTTGACCACTCCAGAGATAGATTATTTTTCCGTGTCTGCCCGCAGTGTGGTGAATGTAATTGTATGGCATTCTTTATTCGAGTGTGACATACTTGGACATGCACATTACCAGAAATAAAGATCAAGATTAATTCATCATTGTAGTAGTTACTTTATTTATTTAATTGTTATTTAATTTTTATTTACTACTTTCTCTCTCACCCTTAAACTCCTAGAACACGAAACGAGTACGACTTGATTACGAGCATTTAAGTGTGACTACTTGGTAGCCCAGTGGCAAACCTAGGATCTGCGCTTGGTAATCCCAGTGGTAGTCATGCACGAGGTCCAAGATGTGTACGATTGATCAAGGAATCGGTTGCTCATCGCACTTAGGCTAGATTAGATTTCCTTACCCTTTTCCTCCTAGCTTAGCTTAGTTAATATTATTTTCCACTACCTTCAGGAGTAGCATAGATTAGGAACACATCATACACCTCATGTTGGACTAAACCATAAGTTAAAAATATAATACTAGTCCAAGTGGGAAGACAACAAACTACGACCTAAGACTAACTGTCTAGGTGCCACAACTAGCCCATCTGCAGAGTTCGACCCAATCGCGCGTGCTATGCTCATTTCGTATGGTTGAGTGTAGGGGTACCTCGTCACTCATCACTTCTCTTCCAACTGATGGTTGCAGAATTGGATAAAATTAATGTAAAGGTAGATAGGAATGCTAATTCTATCTATACCAAGACACATGGAGGTGATGAGCATTCACATTTAGATGAAGAAGTTTTACAACGTAGTGGAGATGGAGCATATGATGAGGAAGGATAATCTAGCTATGGGAGTATAGGAATCCATCAGCCAAGGATTCCAATGAGATGGAATCCTATACCTCATATGAGAATTCCAAGGGCTCTAATAGTGGTAGCTAATTATTCCCATGGAAAGCTTGACAAGGAGGATGAATCAAGGCCTACTAGAGCATTCAAAAATGCTACAAGATCTCTTTATGTTGAGTTGAATACTTTCAATGGTGTAAATGGTGTTAATCCTTTTTCAAGTTAGTTGAAGGTACTTAATAAGTAGTTTGAGTTGGAAGAGATATCAAATCACTTGAGGATACCTATTGCTAAATCTAGATTAGAAGATATGGCTTCTACTTAGTGGAAAAATGAGTGTCAACATTATGAAAGACCAAATAGTCAACCCATCAAAGATTAAAATCTGATGAAATACATAGTGCAAAGAAAATTTGAATAGTCTCTTCAAAGGAAATAGACCATTATGAGGTTAAAATTCCTAAGGCAAGGTAACAAGAATGTCAAAGAATTCTACATCAAATTTTGTGATCTATTCCATCAAGCTAAAGTAAAATGGAAGGACTATGAACAATCTACAATATTTTTAGGAGGTTATCTTTCTATCAGTCACAAACTCTTAATGAGGCTTATGATTTGGCACTTAAGATAAAAAAAGAAACTAAATGAATTTAGAAATATGAGGAAACAAGATTTCAAGAGGAAGGAAAAGGAATCCAAGTTAGAGAAGGGATCCAAGTCCAAATCTGAAGACAATGATGGTAGCCAAGATAAGATGATAGAGAAGGATAATTACAAGGGCAAAGCCAAGAAGGACCAAGGGAAGAAAGAGAAGGATCAAGCCAGTAGCTCACCCACGATTCAATGCTTCAAGTGTGAAGAATAGAGATCCAAACAATGAGAATGTTCACTTTACAAGGTAGTTGAGGGTAAAGATGTACAAACCATAGAGGTGGAGGAGACATCAAGCTAAACTCGTCATAGAGAAATCCTAATGATCCCAAGATTGAGGAAGTTTCTAAATTAAATTCTTGTGCATTCATGGGGAATGTGAATATGTGAGATCATCCTAATAGAAAAATGTAATTTTGGATTAGGGCTAAATTTTTTCTTATTGGGGAATGGATTCATGTTTTGATTGATGGGGAAATCGAAAAAATATTATTTCTTTTAAGGTAGTTGCTAGATTGGGTTTGGTAACTAATCCTCATCCTAGACCTTATAAAGTGCATTAGTTGTCTAGAGATTTCTCTCAAAAGGTGAGGGAACAATGTACCTTGAAATTTCAATTTTTGAGGTTTTCATGATATTGTTAAGTCTAATATACTTTCAATAGATTGTGCTGATGTAATTCTTGGTAGGTCTTTGAATTTTGTCAATGATGCTTAGTTTGATGAAGCAAGAAATGTATGAAGTATAGCTAAATCTAATGGAATCCATGATTGATTCTTATTATAACTCAACAAGTAAGATAGAAAAGCTTACTTAATGCTTCCTTAATCCTTCTAGGAGAGAAGGAATACATTAAGGAACATGATGAAAAAAGTTTTGAATTTTTTGTTGTATCAATAGTTACTTCTAATCATAATGATATGCAGGTTGAACTTCCTATAGATGTTCAAGGCTTGAAGAAGAAATTTTTCAATGTTTTCAAGGAGAAATTAAATAGATTGGCACCAATGAGAAATGTGCAACGTCAAATTTTTTTCATTCTTGGTGCTACCAGTCTAAATGAGAGGGCTTACCAAATGGCATCGAATCATAGGTCTGAATTACAAAGATAAGTGAAGAACTTACTTGCAAAGGCCTTCATGAGGGAATCCATGTCATCTTATGTAGTTCTTGTAGTGCTATTCCCAAAGAAGGATAGTGATGAATGAAGGATATGGATTGATTCTAGGGTAGTAAATAGGATAACAGTGAGGTGCAGGTTTCCTATTCAAGGAATGGATAATATCCTTAATGTTCTTACCAAAGCTAAAATTTTTAGCAAAATTGATTTAAACAGTGATTACAATTAAATTAGAATCAAGCCTAGTGATGAGTTGAAGAAAGCTTTAAAGATACCAGATGGATTGTTTGAGTGGTTGGGGATGCCATGTGGGCTCATGAATGCACCTACTACATTCATGAGGTTGATGCATGATGTATTGATGAACTTGATTAGTAAGTGCTATATTATCTTTTTTGATGATATTTTGATGTACAAATCTAATGAGGAAGAGTACTTGGATCACTTAAGGATGATGTGTCATAAATTAGAGGCCACATGAAACACCTCAAAGAAAATTTAGTTGTAAATAGGGAATCTTTGTGATTGAATTTTTTGATTTTGATTAGATTCAATAACAAAACAAATGCCTCAATTTCCATCCTTAAAATAAATCTTATAGTCCTATTTTGATAAAATCATGAATCATTCTTATTTTGTAAAGTGTAATTCATGGTATGGGACATGAAAAAAATCATGAATTATGTTAAAACAACATAATTAAGCTCATAATGTCAAAAACGTTGACATTCCTAATGTAATTTCTCAAAAACACTCTAGACCAAAACACTAGAATTTCTAGCCATAATAAGGGCCAAATATGCTATGTGTAATTCCTAGAAACTTTTCCAAGCCAATTCAACATAGAAACAGCAAACCAAAGCCTATAAAAGCAAGAATCGACACCATTTTTGAGGATTTTTGGATCATCAAATCTCTTCTAAACTTGAGACTTTTATAGCAAGGAACAAACTTGAAAGCCCAAAGTAATTTCTCCAACATTGATCATTGAGAGTGTGAAGACCCCATCTTCAACCTACAAATTAATCAAAGCTAGAAGTGTTTGGAAGGACTGTGGAACACACCTATCCACCCATGCACTAGAGCTTTAACAGCACTTTCACAAAGATTTGTAGCACATCCATATCTCCATACTTTGAAAGCCTAGAGTCCTCCAATCTGTATTTTCTCATGTTATACTTTTAAAATTAATACAAAGTTTTACTGTTTGATCATATTTTTTTCTATTATTTTTTGCATCATTTTTTGATTCATTCCTAGATCTAGTATTGGATTAATAATTTACAAGTTACCACCCATTTTTGCACATTCTTATCTGGTAATAGACTCTTAAGCCCTTAAGTCATCAACAACACTACCTACAGTACCTAAGATCCTTTTTAAGGTCCATGAATCTTGAGATAAAATTGATTCACATAGATCTATTTGATTTCTAGCATCAATTTTATTTTATTTTTTTGTTACACCATTGTTGGTGATCAATGTAAGGAAAAGTCATTTCTTCAAGAGGAAAATTAGATATTTGGGACATGTGGCTTCTAAAACAAAAATTCTAATGGAAGCTACCAATGTAAAGGCTATTAGGAATTCATCACTCCTAAGAATGTTGGAAAGGTAAGATCATTCCTTGGTTTAGCAAGTTTTTATAGATGGTTCATAAGAAATTCCACTGGCATTTTGTGATTTATGTCTGCTTTGTTGAAAGAGAATAAAGATTTCAAGTAGGATAATGAAATCCAAGGGAGCTTTGACTTACTGAAGGTAAAATTTATCAGTGAACCAATGCTTGTAATTCTACATTTTTATAAGCTTTTATAAGTAGAGGTGGATGCAAGTGGACTTACCATTGGTAGGATAGTTTTACAAGAAGATAAGCATGTTACTTTCTTTTCTAAGAAGTTGAATGAATCAAGGAAAAAATATATCATCTATGAGAAGGAGTTCTATGATTTGCTTCAAGTAATCAAACATTGGAGGCATTATTTATTGCCTAAGGGGTTCACTTTGATAATAGATCACAAAGCACTACAATTTCTAAATTTCCAAAAGAAGTTAAGGTCAAAGCACATGAAGTAGATTACACAGCTACAAGAGTTTAATTTTTTGTTGAAGCAAAAAAGTGGAAAAGCTAATGTGGTGATTGATGCATTGTCCATGGTACATGTGATGAATTTTATCATAACTCAAGTGGAAGGTATGGGTGATTTTTCTGATTTGTATAAGCATGATGTTAATTTTGGAAAGGTTTGGAGGAGCCTTAAAGAGCTAATGTTGAATAGGATAGACCAATAAAGGGACTATCATAACCAAGATGAATTTTTATTCAAGAATGAAAGATATGTATTCCTAATTGTGATTTCAAAAAAAAATATTTGATTTAAAAAGCACTATAGTGACATGGTAGGTCACCTAGATATAGATAAAATAATGAAACTTGTAAGTAGCAACTATTTTGACTTGGTATGAAAATAATTTGGCTTGTTAGAAATTCAATGGAGGTAAAGGAGTGGATGGACATTATATGTATTTACTAATTCCCAAGGGTTCATGGTAAAGTGTGTCTATGGATTTTGTGACTGGTATTCCAAAAATCAAAAGTGGAAATGATGTAATTTTATTTTTATGGACAAGTTTCCCAAGATGGAACACTTCATTCCATGCAAAAAAGTGAGTGATGCTTCTTATGTTGAAAATTTATTTTTCCAACATCTTATAAAATTACATGGAATTTCTTTGAATATTATTAGTGACAAAAACTCCAAATTCACTAGTCACTTTTGGAGGTTCCTTTGAAAAATTTTAGGGACAAAATAAAATTTTTCTACTGCATATCATCCATAATCTAACGGGCAAATGGAGGTGGTAAATAAATCCTTGATAAAAATATTAACATATTTGTGTGATGGATAGTCAAATAGGTGTGGAAACGTATTGTGTCATGTTGAGTTTTCATATAATAATGTTTTTAATGTTGCTATTGATAAAACTTCATTTGAGGTAAACTATGGTGTTTCTCTTAAGATGGTGAACACTTTGAAGAACTTTGATGGTGAAACTCAACTTACTGCTAATTTTATGCAAGAGATGAGAGATCTCCATGCATAAGTAAAATCAAATCTTGAGAAAAAGGCTTAAGAAAATGTCCTTAAGATAAACAAGAACAAACAAAAGCCAAATTTTGTTGTTGGTGAGTTTGTTTGGGTGCACTTGAAGAAGAAGTAGTTAAGAGGTGTTAACTTGTCAAAGTTGAAAGCTAAGAAGATACAACCTTTTAGAATTAAGGTTCAATTTAATGATAATTCTTTTGAGATTGAATTACCAAATGAAGTTGAAATGTCTTTTATGTTTAATGTTTTAGATCTTGTGTACTATATGTCCTAGCTAATGAGGAGACCAAATAAGGTAGCATCGATGAGTTGAGGAGGTCTTTTAATTATTCCAAGCCTTCAATGAAAATGAAGATTTTTATACTCCAAGTGGAGAAAAGCTTCACATACTTAAGGAGTCGAGAGGCATGAATACTTCATTCATATGAAGGATTAGTTCATTGATGATGTTGTATGGGTCCATGAGACTAAATTTCATGAGTGGGAAATCACTCCAATCCCTACTTCCTTATTCACATAAGTTTACTTTTTTAAGGATGGAAGAGTTGATGTAGGGACACCTCTTACACTCTCTTTGTTCTCTTTCTACATGTGTGTGTGTGTGTGTGTGTGTGTGTTTTTTTTTTTGGTAGTTTTGGGATCCATGGAGATATCTTGAAGGATATGAAGTCATTTTTTCTAAGATGTCAGCTCCAAATAGAGACATCTTGGAGGATAGAAGACATAATGACTAGGAGTTGATAGCTTGAAAGAGACATACTAGGTTTAGAGAAGACATCTCAAGAAAAATTGAGACATCTTGGGTGTGAGGTTCTAGTTTTGCATGAGACATCCTAAATCAATGGAAGACATATTACAAGTTTCTGAGATATCTTAGGTTGGGCTAAGACATCCCAACTATTTAGGAGACATCTCAAGCCCATAGGAGATATCTCCCTAGAATTTCTAATTTTGGTAGAATATGTCTTAAAAAAACTAGAGATGACCTAAATGGATAGGGAAACTTCCAAAATTGTTGTTCAAAGTTTGAAAATAGCTAAAACTTGGGAATAAAAATGGAAATAGTGGATGATCTTCAATTTGAGCTTGCTTGGTTAAAACTTCCAAAATTTTTCTTCAAAGTTTCAAATAGCTAAAACTTCCTAGGACTTTTATCATGCTTGGTTAATAAATATGAATTGTGTTTCATGCTTGTACCATGTAGAGATGAGATGTCATGTAAGTTCATGTGTTGAGCTTGAACAAGAGTGTGAAAAAGCACATTAAATGAGTTAATATGTGGATGCATCTCCAAGGTCAATTATATTATATGTTCACCTATGTATTTTTGGTATTGGTTGTATTTTCATATCTTAGTACCTAGTTGTTGAAGAGATTCTATATCGATTGTGTCTTACATTAAGAACAACCATTATGTAATTGTAAAGCCTTATGCTTTGAAGCATCGTTTAAGTGACTTTAGAGGTTTTAGATATTTTGTAGATTTTTGTAATCCTAATTTAATCTTCTCTTTTTATTATTGAAGATAGTTTTCTTATTTTCTCGCAAATTAATTTTCTTTTCATAATATTACAACCTACCACCCAGATGATCACCACAAGTTTCAAAGTCGACCTATTCAAGGATGAGCTTGAAAGGTTAGTTTAATATTAGAGTAAACCTAGTCAAAGTAGTCATCTACTATGACCATGAAATAGTTTGACCCTCCTCTTAAAATAGTGGGCATTGGACTAATAAGATTCATGTGTAGAAGATCAAATGGTTTTCCTTTTATATCATGGAAATTGTGAAGAGCATTGGTTTGCTTTTTTTATACACAAGTATCATATTTTTCTTGAAGAATATCTCAAATTTTTATTCTTGTAGCTTTTTCCTATTTGATCATTCTTTCAATTTTGTGATAGGTGTGACCAAGCTTTCAATGCCAACATCTAGACTTACTGAAATCTTCATTATCCTTTTTCTTGACTTCATTTTTATTTGGGATTTAATTAGCTTCTATTATGAGGAAATACTTTTCTTAAGTGGTATGGTTACTTATGATAATTTTTTTTCATTGAGATAGTTGCATTTAAGGTAATATATTTTGTTATTCAAGGCTTTAATTTTCACAATGTCTTTACCATTGGCGATAAATCATGTTTTTCATCACTCCGATATCAAGGTGGCCATGATATCGAGTACACAATATCAGGTCTTGGCAATAAATATGAGCTCTTTGATCCATTCCTTGTAGCACTTGATATTTTCTTTCTTATGCATTTACATATTGTTATTTTGTGCAATTTACATTAATGTTATTTATGCAACAATTAGTTTTCATCAATTAAGAAAATAGTTAAATTACACAAGCAAGATCCCTTTGAGCATACATGTGACACTTGGTAGCTCAAAAATGATTAGTGTTTGATAGCCCAACAATGTTTGCATAAATTTCAGGATGTGTTTAGGAAGTGCGAATGGTTACTTGTGTTAGGATAGATTAGATTATAGTTTCCTTAGCAATTAATCACATTTATTTTTTATCACTTTTACTTTTATTCTTTTTTTAGGTGAGTAATTCCATAATAACACAAAATAATAAAAACCATACACCTCAATCACACTTAACCATATAATTGCATTCCACAAGTGGGACTGGGAAGACAACGAACAAACAACATGCACACACTATTTAGCTCTAGTGTACTTAGTAACTATAGTCTATAGAATTTGACCAGATTGCACATGAACGCTTGTGATTCATATGGTTTGGCATAGAGGTACCTCGCCACTCATCATTGGCATCATTGCCAGGGACTATAGTTCTTCGTGCACTATCTAACCTAGTGAAATTTAGTAACCTCATTGTTCAAACCCTGAGATTTAAATCTTACGAAAAAAAATTATTATTATCATTAAATTAAATCTTAACTGCACACACTATTTATTAACACAAAATGTCTTCTTCTCACAGGATCCCATCTCTGCCTAGGATAGTTCAAGTACCTCAACAATACCGGGTGGTATATGCTCATCCTAATGAGTATGTACCATACTTTACCTTCATCTTACATCAAGATGAACTAATGAGGTGACACAAAATGGAAGGCAACATTGTATTACCACCTAACTAAGTTGTTCCAACAATGCTCTAACTAATGCTCGCACGACACGGGCTTCAACATCTCCATGGAAAATATGAGATGCGAGATCCCGACTCAAGGGATTATCATCCCACTAAAGTGCAAAGATTAAGGGATCATCAGCTAGAGCACCAACATGAGCTTATGAAGGGTAAGGGATCAAACATCTTTCCATCTTTGATTGGCCCAATTGATGAAGGTGACCATTTCTTTAGTGATTCTCCTCTCTTTGAATTTGTTCAATGAGCCCTCAAGTATAATGTACAATCTACAATCCATAATCTAGGTTCTAGTTAAAATAGATCCAATGACAAAAATGGATCCAAAGCAGCAAGTCAAGAAAATGGGGATAAAGGAGATCATGATCACAATCGTGGTCACAATCATCAAAGGAAGGATGATAGGTGTCAATGCAGAGCAAGTTCCCCTTCTTCTTCCCCTTCATTGTCATTGTCTTCTTCTTCATTTGGTTCAGATCATGCCTACAGAAGAAATAACTATGATGGAGGTGACTGATGGGACCATAATAACATAAGGTACCATCAAGATAGTCATGACCGAAGACGTGGACAATCCAAAGAGGTCCATCATCAAGAAAGAAGGGCCAGTAGGGAACTTCATGGGCACCATCATCATGGCCTTGATGAACCTCTACTTACTACTCAAGGCATGTTAAACATTGTAGAGGCTATGAGGATTCCAACCAGGCACATGAAGGACAGTAGAATAAAGAGGCTTGATATGAACAATATTCCTCGGTTCGAGGGAGGATATGATGCTAATCCACAAAATCATCTTCAGGCCTTCTAGAATGCATGTGCCCTGCAAAATATTGAAAATGAATAACAAAAGTTGAAGTTAATTTCAAGGACACTTATAAAGGAAGCAAAAAGTTGGTATCGATCCTTGGAACTAGAATCATTCATGTGGTGGAGTACGATGTTGGAACTATTCAATGAAAAATATCAAACGTACTCCTGAGTATCCAATCTAAGGGAAAAAAGTCAAGGATCTAAATAAGGGAATCATGAGCTCTTGGATGCTACTATTGGTCGATACTACTCTCTATTTCATTGGTGTCCTAGCTATGGATACTCTCAGCTTGATCAGTTTCATCATATCGTAGATGGGTTGCAGTCTGAAACTAGGAAAACCTTTAGTGTCTATGCCCAAGGAAGATTAACAAAGTTAAGCACCCATTGAATCCAAAGACTAATTAAGAAGGTAGCTAAGAAGGAGGGAGAACTAAAAAAATGTGAAAGTGCAGAAGAATACAATAGGGACCCTTATATTCGGAAAAAGAGGGTTAGATTTTGTAATAGTGAAGATGAATTCACCAGAGATGAGGTGGTTAATCAGAAAACCTTGCCATTCCAAAAATTACAATCAAAAATTACGGCTAAGGTTGATCAATTATGGGACTCCATGGACAATAAGTTTTAAGCTATCCTTAAAATTTCTGAAGAGTCCAAGGAGCAAAGTGATGAGTGAGAGCATCGGAGACGTAAGGAAGCTAAACGCACCAAATCTAAGGGTAAAGGTAAGATAGTTGCAATAGATATGGTTGTGGATAGTGATTTAAATGATGATGGTGTATGTGATGTTTTCCAGTATGAACATCCTAAGGGATGTTGTTCAATTATATTGCATTTGCAAGAATCTAGGGTGTATGCCTTGCATCCACGACTTGCACAAAGACAAACACCCAAAAGATTGCCTCATCCACAAGGTAATCCTTAATAGTTCCACCAACCATAGTAGTACTACCCAAGTTGAACTCCTTTGCAACCCTATGAACTATACTAGTAGTAGCAGCAACCATAATCATGGGCATTGCCACCTCCAAGATAACAATACCTTTACCAATAACCAGATCCCTACGGTTATTTTATTTAGCAACCTTCATCTCTAAGGGACTCCTCTGGTTATATTGCTACTTATCAATCTCACCACTACCCTCCTGAAATATACCAATCGTCCTATCCAAGGAGGGATACCACCTACTACCCTCATGCATCTCCGATTCCTACACATACTCCTCCACCTCCTGCACAACTATCACCTGCGCTGTCCATGCAGGCTGAATTACTTACATAACCACAACAAAGGAACACTATAAGAGTAGTTAATCTACAATCAGTTAACCCATCTAATGGGTCAAAATCACAAACAAAGAAAAGACCCTTCTTCTAACCTCGCAATCAACCAAAGCCCTCAAACACATTAGTGGTTGGTAATCCTACTCCTTCACCTTCTTCTGTTTCCTCTCTATCTGAGTTCCCTTCAAACCAAAATCCTTCTCAAATCCATACCATAATGTAGATACATGTTGTATCTAATTAGATTCAAGCTAGTAACCTACCCAAAAAATTAGCTGATCCTGGGAGTTCCCTAGTTTACTTGCAAATTGCTGGGAATGAGCCTCGTAAAGCTCTTCTTAACTCTTCTTCTAGTGTTAATCTGATCTCACATGAGATGTACACAATGTGGAACCTTTCTCCTTTAAGGAAGAGTAACATCTAGTTGGAACTAGCAGACCAGTCCATCACTATTCGATTAGGACTAGTTGAAGACATCATCACCACCATTTGTGGGTGGTCATATCTCACTAATTTTCTAGTAATCAAAGTGGAGAACCGCAAGGGGGAATTTCCAATCATTATGGGAAGGGCATGGCTTAGTATTGTGGATGCTAAAATGGGCATTAGATATCTTCCTTGAAAATATCAAAAGAAAATGAATTTGGAAAGTTTGAGAAGAAGAGAGTTCCATGTATCGCGTATAGCAATTCAAGGTGCCATTACATGCAAAAGTTATGGTTAGTAAAGTAAACATCTATCTCTACATGCAAGTAGTGTGCACCATAAGCTAAAATCCAGAGATGCTTGTATGCAATAGCCAAAAAACAAGAAAGCACCTAGTGGCTAACAGTTGATGCTAGTAGCAATACATTATGCATAGAATTGACTGAGGGCCTAATGTACGAGTACATTGCAAGTATGGATAAACTTGAGCAAGTTCATCACTAGCTCTTTGAAGGAGCAAATGATGATATCAATTAGGATGAGCTAGAAATTCCTAACAATTTTAAATAAGAACCCCTTGAATTAAAGACGCTACCAGTTGGAATGGAGTATATATTTTTGAAAAATGGGAAGTCGGTTATCATTAATGCCAAGCTTGCTATAGAATAGAAGAAAAAGTTGATAAAAATTGTGGAAAAGTCGTCAGCATCCTTTTCTTGGTCATAGTTTGAGCTCATTTGGATATATCTAAGAATATGCCAGCACATAATATACATTGACCCCGATGTCAAGCTGAAATGATAGTCGCAGCAGTGTTTAAATCCCAAATTAAATTAGACTGTTAAAGAGGAGATTGAAAAACTCCTTAAAGTGGGATTCATTTACCCTATCATAGATAGTGAGTGGGTCAACCCACTAGTGATCATGCCAAACAAAGGGGAAAAATTACGGGTGTGCATTGATTTCCAGCTACTCAATATGAAAACTTTCAAGGATCATTTTTCGTTGCCTTTCGTCGACCAATTGTTGGACACCATTTTGGGGCATAGCTATTACAGCTTTCTTGATGGTTATAGTGGCTATAACCAAATCTGGATTGCACTAAAGGACCAAGCAAAGACAACTTTCACAAGTCCTTAGGGGACTTTTTCTTATCGACAGATGTCATTTGGTCTATGCAATTCCCTAGCCACATATCAAATAATTAGTTCTCGGCATTTTCTAACAATAGATCAGTAGTGGGGTAGAAGTTTTTATGGATGATTTTTCTACCTATAGAGCTACATTCTAGCAAGCCTTGGACCATCTTAAGCAGGTGTTAAAGAGATGTGTTGAAACAAACCTCTGACTCAATTGGTAAAAGAGCCATATTATGGTCTAGGAAGGCATAGTATTGGGGCATCGCATCTCAAAAGCAGGAATCAAGGCGAACCTTGAAAAAATAAGGGTCATCCAAGAAATAACCTATCAACCTAAAATAGTCAAAGAAGTTTTGTCATTCCTTGGTCATACTAACTACTACCAATGATTCATCGAGAATTTTTTTAATATCGCCAAGCCATTGGTAGAATTGACAAAGAAGGATGCATTGTTCATTTAGACCTCTACATGTGAATCATCATTTCAACAATTAAAGCAAAAGCTTGTTCAAACTCCCATTATTCAAGCACTAGATTGGTCCAGACCATTTCATGTGATGACTAATGCATCGAATTACACCTTGGGGGTAGTGCTTATGCAAATGGATGATCAAAAACATCCATATTACATTCACTACACAAGCTAGAGCATCATAGGTGCACAACTAAACTACACCACCACAAAAAAGGAGTTGATGGCAGTGGTGTTCTCTTTAGAGAAGTTTAGGCACTATGTGCTTGGCTAGAAAGTGTTTATGCACATAGATCATAGCATCATTAAATTTCTCATGAATAAACCAACAGTGAGTCCCCATGTCATACAGTGGCTTGTGATTTTGTAGGAATTCGATCTCACAATGGTAGATCATAAAGGTATGGAGAATGTGGTCGCAAATCACTTATCGCGACTAAGATGGGATGACAAAGAGAAAGAGAGCCCTTTATCTAATCAATTTCCTGATGAATCTCTCCTTGCAAGCGCTATTAATGCACAAATGCCCAATGAACCAAAATGGTATGACACCATCCTCACTTATCTAATCAAGCAAGAAACGCTACAAGGGCTGGAAGAAACAACAGTTTCTTCACTGGGTCAATTATTTCATGGAAATTAATGAAAACCTTTACAAGGTTTGTCTCGATGGCCTAGTACATTGGTGTGTCCCTGATATGGATCAACTTTGCATTCTTCAGGATGCTCACAAATGTCCTTTTGGGGGCCATTATGCTAGGAGATTCATGGCCATAAAAATCCTCATGGTAGGGTATTATTGGCCAACAATCTTCAAGGATGCACATCAATTTGTCTGCGCTTGTAAGTGTTTCCATAGGGATGGTGGAATGATAGCTTGAATGGAGGGGTCACAACAATGGATACAACCTCTTGAGCCATTCGATATTTAGGGCATTGACTTTATGGGTCCCATCTCACCTTTATCAAATGGAGAGGTATATATAATAGTCGCAGTTGACTATTATACCAACTGGGCAGAAGCAGCAACCTTCACCGATTGTACATCCACCACTGCTACTTGATTTGTACAACAAAATGTTGTAAACAGGTTTGGTGTACCTTGTGTGTTAATTTCTGATAATGGAAATTATTTTATAGGTACCACTTTCAAGAAATTGATGTAATGCTTGGGAGTTGAACATAGACTCACAACACCATATCACCCCCAAGCCAATTGTCAAGCTGAAGTTACTAATTGGGAGATTACAAAAATCTAACGTAAACCATTAGCAAATATTAAAGGGACTAGATCACTAAATTAAATGATGCCCTTTAGGCCTATCACTTCACATGGAAGCTTCCCATAGGTTATTCTCCTTATGAGCTTGTGTATGAAAAACTACCAACATTACCCATCCAATCTGAACTCCATACACTCCCTACAACTTTTGACCTTGACCTAGATCTAAGTCTAGCATAGAAAGAACGATTAATGAGTCTCAACTTTCTAGACAAAAATTGACTAATGGCCTTATCATCCAACAAGATGCACAAGGCATTCAACAAGAAATGTCATGACCTCAAAATAAGAAAAGTCAAGTTTCAACCAAGAGACAAGGTTCTTTATTAGAATCCTACACACGTATCCCAACAAACCAAATTTCAAACATTGTGGGAAGGACCTTACATCATTGATGAGACTTTTTTATATATGTCCATGATCATTTACAAACTTGATAGCCCAGGAAAAAAATAGTTAGTTAATATTCAACAAATAAAGCCTTTCCATGAGCTCAAGCCAACCAACACAACAAATACCTCACCAAATGGACAACCACACTCAATCTTTCAGATCTCTCCCTTCCAACTTAGTCATGGGGGAGATAGCCACCCATACTAATACCTTTGGTAGCTCCTCAGTATTTGACCTTTTTATTTTACATATTTTTGGTTTTACAACTTTTGTTTTCATCTTCTTTGTTTTACATTTTTCTTGTTCTACATATTTATATTTTTAAGGTTATTGATCTTTTATTAGTTTTTTCTTTACACCATTATTAATATATTCAATCTTTATTGTCTACTCTTTTACTTTCTTTTATGGTTATGTTTGCTTATGTTTGATGTGTTTCTCTACTTTTCCTACTAATAGCGTGGAAGGTACAATGGTAATGCACTATTTGATGGTGGTATGCTTCATTTGTAATTTGATTGTTGATGTCTAGTTTCTGACTTTGAATGTCGTTACTGACAACCAGGACATGGTTTCTTTTCATGTAATAGGCAATGAGTCCACATCATCCACCCATCCACATACTCTATGGTTTTTCTTGTTTTGGAAGCATGCAATCTCTTCTTCATTAATACAACTTTAATAAATTGGTGACTTGTGTAGTTTTTGGAATCGGGAAGGAATCAAAGGTTTGGATAGGGTGTGGCTTCAAAGGGATGAGGTATTCTTTATGTTTTTTTTTCCTATGTGTAGGAGTGTTCTCGTAAGCTTCTCACCATTCTGCATCATTTCATAATAGGAAGTCAAATAAGTCCTAGCATGGTGTGGTCCTCATAAAGAAAAAAAGAAAAAGAAAAAGAGATGAGGATTCAAAGCACACCCCTTGGACAAAATAAATGTGAAAAATGCATGGGTCTTTGCATGGTATGGTTTCCATTCAAAAAAAACATGGGAATTCAAAGCACATCCCTTAGACCAAATAAAAGGGCTACAAGCACTGGTTATGAGACTTATACCTTATCTCCTCTAACTGAGACCCTTTCTAAATTCCTACCTTCACTCTAATTTGGAATGGTGGTTGTTTTGTGAGAGCATTCTTGTGTCTCAAGGGATGGACTTTCCTTAGAATGTTGATGCGAAGTCACTGAAAGTGGTTGATTTTGATCTAGACTAAGGAAGGATCCTACCAAGTTAATTAATCACAAACTCCACAAGGGACTATATGTGACTATAATTAGAAACTCCATTCCACTCTCTCTATCATCCATCTATTCTCTTCATGCCTCACCTCGCTACCTGTTTCATGTTTTAATTCAATGTTCTGGTTTGATGTGTCAGGATTCTCAGTAAGTTACTTTTGGATTTCTATACTTAACTTTCCATAACCATTAATCATCCATGGTGCCCATGGACTCCTTAGTTTGAATTTATGCAAGGGCATAAAAGGAATGTGCCTGCTTTGGGAAGGACCCACTTGCCTATCTTTTGGTTTGGTTAATTTAAGTTCTTTATCCTTAGACATTGTTACAATCAATTTTTTTTATTTACCCCATCCATGTCATCCAATTGTATGCACCTTCAAAACTATTTGTAATGAACTCCTTTTTATTTTTGTGAAGACCCTCTTTCAAGTACTCCTTGTGTTAAGCTTTTTTCTAAATTATATGGATTACTTCTCTTATTTAATCCATTCGTCAATCTTTTCACTAACAACGTCAAGCAACCAATCTATCACAATCACAACCTAGCTAAATAAAATCACTGATGAAACAAAGTACTCAACCATTATCTATTGCACTATAGATACTAATCCTTGGTTTTGTTGTGACTGTAGTGCGAAGCATGGATTGGAAGTGAGACTGTCATCACCAAGGAGGATGCAACCATATCAATCGAGGGAGATTGTTCCTGACCACTGGATCTCTTCTACATCTCCCTCATTATTCTATTGCCAAGAGGGGTTGGATGTTCTTTAGATCCATTGGTGTTCTTTCCTATTGTCATGAACATCCAATATTATACACCATTGTAATATTGTATGCTCAGGCACTTTTGTATTCATCTATTTTCTCTGTGTCACTCTGCATGTCAATCAAATAAGTCCACACCCCCTAATATATTTTTTAAAGGACTTGTTCCTCTTCTTCTGTACTTGAGGGCGAGTTTTCATTCAATCATGGTGGTATGATAAACTATGTTTTTCATCACTTTGATATCAGGGTGGCTACGATATCGAGTATGCAATATCGTAGCCCAAGATGTGATATCGTACATTCGATATCGCAGGGTTACTCTCGAGTCTATACATACATCACCTAGGCGTGTAATTGGAAGTAAGTTTTTAGCAGTAAAGTAGTGAAACTCTTGCAATTTGTCCATTTAAAATTTAGAATATTTTCGAAGTGCCCATAGCAGGAGTGGATCTTTATTCAAGCATTGATGTACCTGAGCACACCATTGTGTTGGTAATAAAGATGAGCTCTTTGATCCATTCCTTGTAGCACTTGATATTTTCTTTCTTATCCATTTACATATTGTTATTTTGTGCAATTTACATTAATTTTCTTTATGTAGCAATTAGTTTTGATCAATTAAGAAAATCGTTAAATTACACAAGCATGACCCTTTCGAGCATACGTGTGACACTTAGTAGCTCAGAAAAAATTAGCGTTTGACAGCGTAGTAGTGTTTTCACAAAGTTCAAGATGTGTTTGGGAAGTGGGAATGGTTACTTGTGTTAGGATAGATTAGATTATAGTTTCCTTAACAGTTAATTGCTTTTATTTTTTATCACTCTTACTTTTATTCTTATTCTAGGTAAGTAATTACATAAAAACACAAAACAATAAAATCATACGCCTTAGTCACACTTAACCATACAATTGCATTCCACAAGTGGGACTAGGAAGACAATGAATGAACAACATGCACACACTATTTAGCTCTAGTATACTTAGTAACTATAGTCTGCAGAATTCAACCAGATTGCACTTGAACTCTTGTGATTCATATGGTTGGGCATAGGGGTATCTCGCCACTCATCAATTGGATTTGTTGACAATGCAAAAATTGCTCTTAAAACTAATACTATTTCCTCCATTAGAGACTTATTCAATAAAGATGAGAGGAATAGAAATATTGGAAACATAATACACATTGGAAATGATGACCTTTTATCCATTATTTAGTTTAACTATACAATCTCTAATTTCTTCTAGGACTAAGTATTTTCGATATCCAATTTTGATGTTGTCAAGACTATTTTTTGTTTTGTAATTAAGAAGATAGTTTTTGTAGGGTATCATGTGATTGGATCATCCACTATCTACAATACAAGAATCTTACTTTATTTCTTTAATCAAATTCAATTCTACATAATTACCTGACTCTTCTTCTTGAGTATTCTTTTGAGATGATGAGGGAGCATATTGTTTTGTTTATGAAGTTTATCCATTTATTGTTTTAAAACCAATTCTGATCCAACATTGATTGAGGGTATGACCTTTTCTTTTGTAGAGGTTGTAATATGATACTAAGTCTTGATCCTATTTTTTTCTTCTAGATTAATTTCATCTACATCTTTCTTTAGTTGAATCTCTTTCCCTTTCTCTTGTATTTTAAGCACCATTTTCTTGTGAGTTTATTTCTAGATCTCTATTATAATAATTGAATCTTCCTCTCCCTTTTAATCTTCCTTGTCTATCTCTTCCTCTTTAGTTAGTTATGTAGGCTTGATCATTTTCACTAGATTATTTATTATTCTTGATAATTTATAGGGTTGTGAATTGAGTAACTAATTCATTAATACTAAGCATGTTGAAGTCCTTTAAAAGAGTAATGTTTTCCATCATGATTTCAAATCTTGGATCTATATAGAGATCTTGAAGAACTTTCTAAACCTTTTACCTATTGGCATATCCATAACCAGATTCCTCTATTTTTTATAAGTTTTCATACATTCTAATAAATAATTCTTTAGAACTTTCATTTCTTCCAATTTCTAGGGTATTGAATTTTTGTTTGTAAATTAGTTACTATAATTGTTGATTTTCCAAGCTTCTTGTAACATTCGATCCTAGAATGCCAATGAATTTAATCATTCATCATATTGAATCATTATTTAACATGGAAATAATCCATATCATTTATTTAAACTTACAAATATTTGCAAAGAAATGAAATTGAAAAATAAATAATAGTGAGATTTTACTTATGAAATTTTATGGGTACAATATTAATGACACTGAGTTATCTTTCTATGACACTTAGGATCCTTAGAAGCAAGAAGGCATTACCACCATGGTTAGGCCATCAGACTAAAGGAGTGATCAATTCCTTCTTATCCCACTTCACCTAACTCTCATCACTTGCTGATACAACCACAAAGTTCAACCTTAAATGTCACAGATCAAACCCATTCCTAACGGGTACTATGAATAATTACAACATCTTATAATGAGGCATCCCTTCTTTTGAAGATTAGTTACATAATTAATAATATAATTCTATTTGTAATAAGGAACATGATTGATGAGACACGATATGCACAAGCCGCGATATCGCGTACGCGATATCGCAGCCACCGCGATATCGCATCCCCTACGATATCACGTCATCCCCTACGATATTGCGTACATGATATCACGGTCCACTGCCAAATCTATAAATAAGAGATGGCACTCCCCTAATTTCAAAATATAGAGGCTAGAAGTAGCAAAGCTCTGGCGGATTGATCACCCTAGAGATAGAATATTTTCCATGTGCCCGCAATAGGAGTCCCCCAAGTGAACGGTTCTTTATTCGAGCAGCTCTGTACTTGAACACAAGTTGTGTACAGTAATAAAGATGAGCTTTGTAGATAAACCTTGCAATACATGGATAGGTTTATTTAATGTTATTTATTGCTTTCCTAGTAGCGCGGCATGAGTACGACTTGATTATGAGCATTGACGAATGTGTATGGCTAACCAAGGAATCGACTACTCATCACGATTAGATTCTCTCACCCTTATCTCCTAGAATGTGGGACGAGTACAACTTGATTACGAGCATCTACAGATGTGTACGGCTAATCAAGGAATTGGCTGCTCATCACACTTAGGCTAGTTAGGTGCCTTAGTACGACCGCTTCGAGCACATGCGTTACGTGTGGTAATCCCAGTAACGATTAGCGTTTGGTAGCCATAGTTGCACAGTTCAGGGTGTGTACGGTAAGTGGGAATGGATGCAGACACTAGTTAATTTAGACTTAGGACATTAGTTAGAGTAGTTAGTTCTCTCAACCCTTCACCCCTTAGCATAGGAGATAAACCAGAAAAGACCAAAAAAATCATATACCTCGAACTTACTTAACCATACACCGTGACAACAACAAGTAAGTTTGGGAAGACAATGAACGATTAACCCCAAGTGTTCCATGGGGTGTTTAGGCATTTAGTCTACAGAGTTTGACCGGATCATGTGTGCTATGGTTGTTTCATATGGTTGAGTGTAGGGGTACCTCGCCACTCATCATAGGTGCCATTGTCGGGGATTAAGTGTTTGTACGCCAATTAGAACATTAGGAAATCTTTCACATCGTTGTGAGCCTTAACGAACCTTTGGGTTAATTAGTTAAATAAGAACAGATGGTGAACAGCACACCAATAAAATGGCTTCTTCTCATTAGGTTAACTCAAATAGGAATAACACGAAAGACAATCAGCAACATACACATAACCTAAACTACCCAGTCCTAAAAAATATAAGATGGTTTATACTCATCCCGATGAGTATATTCCTGACTACACTTTTATCCTCCATCAGGATGAACAGTTGCACTGGAGAGATTTGTTTGGTAACATAATTTTACCACCAGATCGATCTGTCCTGAACATGCTCTTCCGTGCCTTAGCACAGATTGGCATGCAGGACTTATTCGCTGAATACGTTGCTGGAGAATATGATATAAGGGATTATCATCCCATCACTTTGCAACGTATGGGGGATGAAAGGTAGGAGAGCCAACACTCATTGTTGAAGGG
>MNCI01025409.1:1002635-1013169 GCA_015680685.1 Gnetum montanum
CCTCGCCACTCATCAATGATGTTATAATTTACCTCCCTTAAGAATTCAGCTCATCCTCGAGTGTGTCTTCTATGTCCAGCCACATCACAATTACATCCTTGTTATGTTTCTCATTTTTAGTTCTATTAGTATCCTCATTATCATATGTACATGAAAAAAATTATGTATTAATCTCTTATTAATATATATAAATGAAAATATAAATTATTATTCATTATCATGATGATCGAAAAGTTAAGAATATGTGTTAAAGATGAACTCCTTGTTTCCTCAAGTTTGTTTATTATAGTTTGACCATTAGATGAGTACTTCACTGATGGTTTATTAAGGAGATTTTCATTCATTGGTCCTTAATTGCAATTGGTTTAACCTCAAAGCTCATATCAAATCTTAGTGATAAAGTATTCCAATCTAGTACATAAGGTACATCATTCTTATTGAACTTCTTAAGTAAACTTACATGGAAACTAGATGGATCTTTAAGTTCACTAGAAGATTCAATCAGTAGGCTACCTTGCCAATTCACTCTAAGACTTCAAAAGGTCCATAATATCTTGCAACTAACTTAATGTATTTTCCTAGCTTAAAGGAACTCCTATTAGGTTTAACACTCAGTAATACTTGATTGTCTATCTAAAATTCATTCTTTAGGTGATTTGATCTACATACCTCTTATACTTATCCTTAGCCACTTGCAAATTTTATTTCACCCTTATAACAATATTTTCCATGATTTTAATTTCATCTTCCTTCCATTCTTCTTGTGATATTGAATTTGCCCAAGTTAGTGGTATTTGGTAATTCTTTCCATACATAACTTCAAATGGAGTTTTATGTATGTATCCCTAATAATTATTATTATAGGTGAATTTAGTTAAATGTAAGTAATTATTCCTTGTTTTGAGTCTACTCCTAACATAACTCTATAAAATATCTTTCAATATTTAATTAATACATTTTGTTTGGCCATCTATTTTTGGATGATATGCATTGCTAAATTTCAGTTAGTTCCAAATTCCTTGAAGAAGTTTTGCCAAAATTTAGAGATAAACTTAGGATTCCGATATTATGTAATTGATTTGGACATCCATGTAGTTGGAATACTTTGGATACAAATTTCTGGGCTACATATTCCACTATGTTTGTAGATTTACATGGTATAAAGTGAGCCATATTTGATATAAATCAACTACCACTAAGATTGGGTCATTCCCCTTGTTGGTCACTAATAATCCCATAATAAAATTCATGGTAACATCTTTCTATTTCCATGTTGGGACTTTCAAAGATTATAATGATTGACTTGGTTTTTTTTTTTTACCTTTTAATCTTTGATAAGTTGGATAATTTTTAATGTACATGGATACATCATTCTTCATCCCAGGCCAAAAATAAAACTTATGTATCATCATATAGGTTTTGATATAACTAGGATGTTTGACGTATGGTACTTTGTGGGCTTCAAACAATAGCTTAGGTCTCCAATTACGTTCTTGTATATACAAGCTCTATCCCTTCATCAATAGACCTTTTGGGGAGAGGTGGTAATGAGGCATAGACATTATATTAGTTAACATGCACTTAAAATAGGGATATTCTTTTATCTATTCCTTGATCTCTTCTTGTACAAGGGTTTTTACAACACTAATCATTAGATTCCACATCTAGCTAAGGGCATCAACTACTATATTCTATTTTCTTATAATATATTTAACTTCAAAATCATATTTAGCAAGTAATTTCATCCAGCCATGTTGGCTAGTATTCAATATGGGTTGTCTTTACAGCTATCCTAAATTCTTATGATTATTTTTAGTACAAATATTTCTTCATAAAGATAATATATTAATGCATTTAATGCATAAAAAATTACTACTAATTCTAAATCATGGATTGAGTAATTTACCTTAGCTTCTTGTAATTTACAAGACTCAAAACATAAAACATACCACCAATCCATACTCTATAGGCATCTGTAAAAACTCTACAAGAATCTGTAGATACTTTAAATGCCTTTTATGTTGCCTTATAGGGATTTGCTGATGTCTTGGAAAAGCTAAGATTTAAGTAAGAAACTTGGTTTTAAGATATTTTCCTCATCATGATGGATTCAAATGGGGAATTTCACTAGGAAATCCTCTATGATGCTTCTGGCCTCTAGGTTAAGAGTAGTTAGGCCATTCCAAGGTATAAGGCTATATGGGCAAAAGGCTTTTAGGCTCAAGGATGAAGTATTCAAGGTTAATTGATTGATTGATATTACCAAAAGGGTCCACTTAGGCTAAAAGGTAAGTCAAATTGTTCCCACATCTTCATAGCCTAATCCTACATGTCAACAAAGACACATTAAATGACATCTACATAATATAATTGTCAAACAATGCCAAAATAAGTTAAAACAAGGTAATAAATGATATTAAGGATTTATTTTGAGTATTATTTTATCGAAAAAAGAAAATATTTAATAACAAGGCCACAAATGAATAAAATAATGATGCTTTATTAACAAAATAATTCATATTGACCACATATTGACTATTATCAATGTGTTTGGGCTAGTATGTTAGTGTGTGTAAAAATTGTTTCACTATAATACCGTATTTGACCTATGTGGACAACATATTGACCATGAATCCTGATTCTACAGCTAGTAATTTCACTATTTTAATGTTTTTGGCACTTGGTATCTCAGATTTGAAATTCTGAAACCCACTTGTCAACGTACTATAGAAAAAGGGACATCGTCTTAGGCTATGGAAGGCAATTTCACATCAAAAGGTAGCATATTAGGTTAATATCATTGTCGTAGCATATTTAGGTCAATTTCATTGTTAATTTCACTACCACAACGTGTTTGGGGTAGGCTTGGATGATAAAACTCCATTACCACAACCTATTTAATCAAACTTGGATTTTTAAATTGCATATGGTTAGTATATTTCAACAAGCTTGGAAATTTTGGATTTTTCTAAGCTCTATATGTAGCATTTTGCCCATTTTGCTTATTTTCTTACATTTCTTTACCTTTTTATTGCCACATGAGCAATGTTTCTGGGATTTTACCTATATAGGATCAAGGTTTTTGACCTCTATAGTCAAGAAATGAAGTGTAATGGGTTTTAGGTCATGCTTGCAATTTTTTCAAGTTTTTTCTAGGTAAAAATATGTCAAATTAGGGGTTTTCAACTAATTTTTGGTGACTTTAGCATTTTTTCAACCCTGTGTGAGTAGCATTTTTAATAATTTTAGCTTAACTGATAGTATTAAAAACATTTATGACTATTGATTAATTTTTTAAAATTTTTTCCTATCCCTAGGACCAACATTTTCCACATTTTCCTACCTAAATATAAGGTTTTAGGTTTTTTCTTGCCAATCTTGGTAGTGTCTTGATGCTTAGTGCCTAAGATGTGTGTTGTGGATTTTCTTTGATTCTATAGTTAACATGTTTGATCCCTGGTTTTAGAAGAGCAGTGTTTTTCCCTTCCTTGCTTAGGAAAGCAGTATTTTTAGCATTTTTGGTTCTCTGTGGGAAGGAAAGGGTAGTGTGTGTACTCCCAAGACTAAGAAATCTAAGCTTTTTTGTCCTTCTCCCCACTCATTCTTAGTGTTTTTGACTATCCCAATGCTAAAGCTAGTGTTATTCGGATTTTTGACCTCCTCAAGCCTTAGAATTTTTCTTTTTGGTCACATCTTTTGGTTTAAATCTTGTTTTATGTTAACTATTTGACAAAATGCTTGTTCATGTTTTGCATGTCATCTGTTTCAAAAAAATGTTTCTTTATGTTTTGCAAAATGTCAAGCTATGTTTTTCATGTCACTTTTTTGACAAAATGTTGAACTTTTCTTTTCATGTCAAGTGTTTGATAAAATGTCAAATCCACTCAAAGTTTATTCATGATAGTTCAATCTTAGTATAAGTATAATCTCATTTGTGTTTACACACTTGGCCACTTTGTTGTTCATGGTATCATTTGTTAATCATTGTCAATTTTAATTTTATTTTTATTTTTTATCTTAGTTTTAATGTTATCTTATGTTGTTGCAGTTTAATGTTTTGCAATGTTTTTGTTCACAAGTCTCTAGTGATGACGATGATGGCTCTAACAACATTCCCCCTCCACCTCCCTTGGCTTAATATAATCTTTTCATGATGATGTGTTATCATTTGAAGTTGTTATGACTATTAATTTTTTGCTTCACTTATGATTTTAGAGACTATGTATAGTTTATTTTGTTACATTGTGTAACTATGACTATGGTTATGATTTACTAGTTATGTTTGGCCACATGATGCTACATTTTGGTTTTAGTTCTCATGCTGCTATTTGGCTACAAATTTAAGCTACAAGTTAAAACAATAGTAAAAGAAAAGGCTACGAATTAAAACTCAGTAATGTAATATAACAATATGGAAATTGTAAAATAATGCATAACCATTAAAGTAAAAGCTGCAAATAATGTAACAAAGTAAACAATTCATAAAGTATGTACAAGGGAAAGAAATAACGGCCACATTAATTGTGTAATTGTTCCTTGATCTTTGACAAAATAGGAAACTGGTAAGACTTTTATTGCATGATTTTATACTCTCCATTACCTTCATTGATAATGCTAAATAGGAGTTCCTTCCAAGACTCATTCAAGGCTTTATTGTAATTGGTTCAAGTTTTGTTGGTTTCATTATGATCATTGATTTTGCTACTAGTCATGGGAGTTTCTTCATGGACCTTCATCTTAGATCCTTGTTCAATGTCAACATTATTGATGGATAAGAAAATTGTGTTGTCTCCATGAATGATAATTTTACCTCCCTCATAAGGTAGATGAATCTCTTAGTAAATAAGTGATAAAACTACTCTCAACTTAGCCAACCATGATTTTCCTAGAATCAACTTGAAGACTAATGTCTCTTCAACAACTAGGAAGTCATCGAATGGGAGGAACTGTTTCCCAGTCACAAAGTCTAACAAAATAGATCCTCTTATTGCGACTTGTGATCCATTAAAGGATTTGAGTGCTAAAGTAAGAGTGTCCTGAATTATTTTAACTAGGACTAACTATTCAACAATGGACAAAGGGATGTCATTCATGCCTACTCCATCATCCACATGTAGATGATGCACTTTGTATTAGTCAACTTGTATGGTTATAAAAAGAAGGACATGCAGAACTTCACCACACTGTGGATTGGTTTTAACTTAATATCATAAAATGTCAAGGCATTTGGTTTCAATTCTTCCTTGAATGGATGTGGCATGATAATAGAGTGGATAGACTCTTCGTTGGCAAGTAATTCTTCACTCAGGAATAGATGTCAACATTTTTACTAAGGCATAGTGAAGTACTTTTTTGCTTTAAAAAAAATTTCACATGTTCTATGGTAGTGAGGAATCCTTTGTCATTAGTAGATGTTTTCTCCATTTTTTTTGCTTTTACTTTTTCCATCTTACCTAGGATATTGACTTCATGTTTAAGCACTTATTGTTTTGTCCCCTTTCTTTTGTCTTATTTGTGGTTCTCTTTGGGCTGGCTAGTTGACATGGTTTGAGAAGTAGGGTTCATGGGTATAGCTGAGATTGGAGTAGGTTTTGGTGGACCTACTTCTTTCCATACCTTTGATTGACTACTCTCCTTAACATTAGGCTTAGGAGCTTATATTTTTTGTTGTTTCACTAGTGATTTCTTATTATCTGGCTGGGAGGATGTTGATGCATTGGCGACTATGAGTGAATGTTAGTCAACGTGGACTACAAGCTTTTCGATGGAGGGAGGAGGAACTCTAATGATGAAGGATTCTTTCGAAGATGCAAGTGATGATACCCTTATAATGAAGGGGGTTCTTGAACTTTTGGAAGTTGAAGCTTGATTGTTATGAGAAGGTACCCTAACTACAAATGGCTCCCAGAAAATTTAGATTTGTTGGGAAAATTAAATGTGGTAATCATGTAAGGATTGTTACTAGCATTGGGTCTATCTTGAACCAATTCTTCACTACCAATCATTTCCTATAGGTCATCTTTTAAGGCCAAGAAAAAATCAATATCATGGCCAAGAAATTGATGATAGTGTCAATATTGGTTAAGCTTGAAGTACTTTGGTAGTTGCGGATCATCTTTGTAGTTATGATTGGATCTCTAGTAATCTCACAAAGATGATCATGCCTCTTACGAGTGTTCTCAAGGAATTGCGTATGTTGGATATGAATATTTTTAAGTAGTTTTTCAAGAAACTCATAAGGTTTCATTGGCAATTTAGTGTACTTGTAACAATTCTTACCTTCAAAGTTGAGCTTTGAGGGATTAAAGGTATTGGTAGCATTGCAAATTGATGGCTAAGATGAAGCAGTAGGGGCTTTGGGCTATGAAGTCTTTGGCCTCTCTATCATTTTCAAATATTTGGCTACTGTGGCTATAACTATATATGTTTGCTTACATTTATCCTTATGCCTGTTCATGTGTCCGTTCTTGTAGGCTATGTAAGTTGGGTTGTTACTAGTTTCTATAGCATCTTATATGTTTTTGATCTAGGAAAAGGCTTAATTGAGTGGCTAAGGATCTAGGTAATATAATTATGACTTAATGAAGTCTCAGTCGCTCCCTTAAAGATGGTTATAATGTGGGTTTTAAAGATGAGTTTGAGAACTTCATTAAGGGTCACATTCCATCTTTGAATAAACTTTTGGATAGGTTCAAGGGGCCCCTATCTCACTTTCATAAGCTAGTTTAACATTGTATCAAGCTTCAAGTTATACTTGAATCGATTAACAAACTAAGATAGCAAGTAATTAACAAAGGAGATAAAACCTTTGGGTAACGTATGGTACCAATCTAAGGCTTTTCCTATTAGAAACATAGGGAAGATGCACAATACAGTGTGAGGCCAAGCTTGCAGTAGAAGGCATTTTGAGCAGAATGTGATATGACATGCATTAGAGTCATCCTTACCATTATACTTGATGAAATGGGGAATAGGGATGCTTGAAAGTAATGTGATTTGAGGGGCATTTGGATTAATAGGATCATCTTGATAAAAGTCCATGACTTTTATTGTTTGGGTTGTATTGGCTTCAGGTTTATGCAGCTTCTTAGTAACGTTCTAAATCAATTGGGAGGCTTCATCTAGGCCAAGTTGCATTGGTTGTTGGATAGTTTGTGGGTATGTCTATGAAATAGGTAATCATATGGACTACAAGGGTTGTGTGACTACTGTTGTGGAAGGATTGAACATAGAAAAAGATGTTTGCACTAGAATATGAGGAATAAAAGATGTATTGGCACAAACAGGTTACATGAAACATGCAGAATTTGAGGCCCTGAAGAAGGACCAACCAAAACTATATAGGTTTATGGCACAGGAGTTATTGGTGGAGGCTGGGATACTGTAACAAAAGGCATTAAGTTAAATAGAGAAGTAAACAAGGAAGAAAGTTGAGATGCTTGGTTCATGAAGGTTACAGGAGCCACTTGATTTGTTACAGAAATAGGGGGCATAGAGTTGAACATGGTTACTTTAGGGATAAATCATTGTGAAAGGTCCCCTAAGTGAGTATCAGTCTCATAATAATCCCTAAACTCATCCTGATCTTCTTGTTCTTGATCTAAATTGGCTTCCTTACTTGCTACAACCTCGTCATCAGCATCCACCAATTGTGTTAACATGTAAATATAAATCTCTAATAGTTCAATGTGGTCAAAGGGAGAGGGAATGTACTCCTTTCCATTCTTATAGATTATCTCATACTAGTGTTTGGACTCCAACTCCTTATGTGGGATACATAAACTAGCCTGAATCATTGCACAAATAAAATTGTAATGTTCATGTGCACTGGGTTACGTCCTAGAAGCCTAAGGGATTTCCCACACTTCACAATGATTGGGTCTTTAGGGTCATAAATATAGACATATTTCTAGTTTAAGGCCATGTCAATGGTGATATGTGGCAATACAGTCGACACGAAAGGCATAAAATATTATAGAGCTTAGGGATTAGATAAATGTGGTGTAGGCTAAACTTGCAACAACTTAAATGAAATTGTAACTTTAACTATATTTGTAACTATAAATGCAATAATAGGAAAGTAAAATAATGTAACTGTAACAACAACATATTAAACATAGTATTAAACACAACATTTTTGAGGCAATGTTGGGATCTCTAGAAATTTCCAAAATTGGTGTATTTGTAGGGTTTCACAAGATAGGATATATTTATGGCCAAAAGAAAACACTGATGTAGGGGAACCATGAATAAAAACACTAAGGCTCAAAAATGTTGGTGTTGAAAATTACTCAAAAATAGTACTTTTACACTAAATACTCTAGGTATGGCTAGAAAAAATGTTCAAATAACAACTATGATCAAGTTTAGACAACGAAAATGGGTGGAGGACCTCCTTTTAGCACTAGAAAATTGTAGCGATAGAAAAACTCGATGTTGGAAATTGAATTGATCTACATGGAATGGTTTTACTTCGATTCATAGGCCTCAAAAAGGATCTGAGGTACATTAAGTGGTCTTGTTAATCACCTAAGGACTTGATAGTCTATTACCAAATGAAAATGGATAGAAACATGTAAATACTAGATTCAACATTATATTTGAGAACAAACAGAGAGATAATGTAGAAAATATGTAAACAATATGGCCAAAAAAATTGCAAATTTTGTATTGAATTAATAGGAAAATACAGAGTGAGAGAGTATAGATATGCAAATGTTATGCACATTCTTGTGAAATCACTGTTGAAGATCTAATGTGTGGATGGGTGGTGTGTGTTCCACAGTCCTTCCAAAACATGTCTAGCTTGCTTGATTTGTAGGTTGTAACAAGCTCTTGATTTTCTCCATAATCAACACTTGGAAATGGCTTTGGGCTTTTAGATCTCTACTCCGCTCCAAAAGTCTTAAGTTTGGATGAGTTTGAATGATCCAAAAGTTTCAAAAAATGAAGTCGATTCTTACTTAAATAGGCTATGGTTTGTTGTTTCCATGTTCACTTGTGTTGGGCAAGTTTCTAGGCATAATACATAACATTTTTAACACTTTTTATGATCCAAAACTACAACATTTTTTACTACAACGTTTTTGATCCTTCCACCAAGAATACTAGCATTTTTTATATTGTTAGCATTAATTACATTATTTTAGCATAATTCATTACGTTTTTCATGTTCTATACTATGAATTACACTTTAAAAAACAAGAATGCTCCAATATTTTGGAAAAATTAGGGCTACAAGATGAATGTTTTTGAAGGGAATTCAAGATGTTTATTTTTTCCTTTGAATTTGATCAAACTCACATGAAAAAATTTAGCCACAAGGATTCCTTGTTTATAATTAAAATTTTTTTTGAGGTTTTTCAAGTTGCAAAACAAGTTGATAATCAAACTAAAGGAGGGGAAGATCCACCTCAAGAAGAAGATCAGCCACTGAGAATGTTAAATTGAGTAAGATGACCACCTCAACATTTAGATTCATATGTTTTGTATATTAGTGATGCTCTTTAATCATATCAAGAAGCTTGTAATTCACAAGTTAGAAAAGCTTGAAAACCACCATGGATGAGAAAATAAAATCACTAATGAAAAACAAAATATGGAAACTTGTTGAACATTCCCTTGGAAGAAAACCAATTAGTTGTAGGTAACTCTTCAAGATAAAAGAACGAGAAGTGTACAAGGCTAGGCTAGTAACAAAGGAATACTCTTAATAGAAAGGTATTGATTATGAAGAAGTATTTTCACTAGTAGTAAAGCTAGCCTCTATTAGGTTATTATTATCTTTTGTAGCTATTGATGTAAACCTCGCCCATGCAAGGCACAGGGCCATAATCAACAACTTGTACATTTTTGTCTTGCAAATTGCAAAGTGCCACCACTGTCTTAGGCCACCACCGTGCTTGCTACCATTGATTTTTTTTTCATCAAATATCATTTCTAAATTATTAGTTATGAGTAAATATGATCCATTGTCATTTAACATGTTTAAAGAAACCTTGATGAAAATCACAAGAACACATAAAAACTACAGTAATACAGAGTAATGAATAGCTATGAGAAAATTCTCATGCTTGTTATGTTTTTTGAGGAGTTTTAAGTTTTCTTTCTTTCTTTTTTAAGATGTTCTTTCACAATGGATTGATGGGTACAGTAATCTTGAACTATCAATAGAGATTTAAAATCATAAGATATTTCTTACACTCAAGAAGCAAGATGTCTTCAATATCCTTACCAAGGACAAGTGCAAGATGAGGAGAATGCAGCAACAGTTACACTCAAGTGGAAAATGTTTTGGCTACGTGACGATGTAAATATAGAAATGTGTTGGCGGTCATGGTGGGGAGTGATGGGTACACATTACATGGGACGTGGTTGTAATAACTGACAATGGATGTGGCAAAAATGACTATTAAAGGTGCCAAAGCAACAACAAAAAAGGGAAATAGGCCTTCCCTTCTACGGCCAGCAAATAGCAACCAAAGGCATCGGCCTCTGCTGCCCGCTCCCCCCCCCCCCCCCCCCCCCCCCCCCC